>PVKU01016313.1:0-15055 GCA_004027475.1 Anoura caudifer | reverse complement strand
AACAAGTAGCATAGATGATAGGTAGAAAATAGACAGGGGGAGGGCAAGAATAGTGTGGGAAATGTAGAAGCTAAAGAACTTATGACACATGGGCATGAACTAAAGGGGGGAATGTGGGTGGGAGGGGGTGTGCAGGGTGGAGGGGAATGAAGGGGGGAAAATGGGACAACTGTAATAGCATAATCAATAAAATATAATTTAAAAAAAGGTAGAGGAGAAAGATGGTGTTACTTAAAACAGGGTTTATACTCTCTTCCACCTTTCCCAGGGCGCTACTCCCATGTAGTCATAAAGATGTAGAGATACAGAGGCATAGTATGTTTAAAGAAAAGCCAGTTACTCAAACTGTACACATGGTGATTAACTGGAGGCAGCAACTTTGATGGCAAAACAAAGTCCAAAGAATCTTTTTGGTGCCAACAGAAGTAGCCATTTATAGATGGGAGCAGGTGAGCCATCCGTTGACAGTCTGTGAATCTGGGAGCACTGTGAAGCCTGAACCGCCAAGCACTCATGTTTCCATATTTTCTCTGCAGCCTTTCTGACCTGGGGTGACGCCAGAATTGTAAGCAGCCTGGAGGCCCTCCTCTGAGTTCCCACAGCCCTCCACACCCTGCTGCGCCTCCCTGTCCTTCCCTAACCACTATGCATGTATCGCGTTCTCACACCAGACTGTGTCTTTGTATCTTCCATCCCTGTGTCCAAATAGTTAACCTGGCACACTTTAAGCAATGAATATTTGAGACAGAAAGGACAGTGCATCTATTATGCTTCCAGAAATAATGCTACCTAATATTTTAATAAAATTTCATATTAAAAATCTGTGGTGACAGAATGTGTCCTGCACTTCATATACTCTCTGGAGTGCTTGGAAGGAGAATTTTGACATAGAGGCATGCCATCCTACCAGTTCTCCACGATCATGTCAATCATGTTTTGCCACACTACAACAGTTGCATTTTAAGAAGCCTAGTGTCTCAAAAACTGTGATAGAAAAACAATTGTTCTTCTAATAGAAAAGGAGATGCTTGTGAGTTCCATACTCACTAAACCATTGTTTTTCTGTTTAAAACATCAACAAATAAAGGTGTCTTTACAGATAAAAGTGTATTTGATTATTGACAGCTAAAGCTGAGGAAGTAGGCTGGTCAGAATGGAATAAAACAAACCTTGATGATGCTTTGATGACTCTCCAGTCTTTCTGCTTTGGCTTTGCTCTTGCAGTTCAGCTGTGGCCAAGTTCACCTCCAACAATGGAGAACTGATACATGTCAGTCAGAACCCAAGAAGTGAACAGGCAAGCAAAGCAGCTCTTGGTCTCTCTGTTGAATCCCAGCCACTAATTTCCTGTGAACCCATGCCCAGTTTCCATTATTATAACCAATAGTGGATTGTGAAATATAAATTATATTCCTTAATTAGTCAATCACATAATGTTCAGCTCACCTGGAAAAGTTACTGAGCCCAGAATGCTGCACACATACTGAATACTGAACTGTGTATTTCATTTCATGTCGCTACTGCTCTCCCATTTTTTGGAGAGCATTTATATAAACTGTATATAAGATAAAGTATAAACCATATGTAGAATATATTTTTAAATGCAAAATGGAATGTTTTTATAATTTGTATCCCATAAATGAATTCACAAAAAGTTCCTGTCCGATTGTGTCTCCTGACTGTCAGTTTGGAAACACGTGGAGGCTGGAGAGCAGCTGCAGTGTTTGCCCTGGCAAACTTGGGCTGACTGGGGGCAACATTTCTATGAACAGAACCGAGATGTGCCCGATGTATCAGCTACACAAGGCCCATGAACTGGGTGTTGCCATCCAGCTGGTCTCTTTCTTGTTTGTGTTCCCAGGGGACTTCCTAAGTTTCTCTCTTACATATCGCAAAGGTTACATATGACATGAATATGGACACACACATGTATGTGCATGTATGCTCTTATATTACTGTACTAAATGAAACTGCAATGCAGTTATTTTTAATGTTTATAATTATTCTGTCAATTATTATTATCAAGGTTTCACTCAGTTCCAATCACTGTGTTAATATCAATGTGTGGGGGTACACATGTTGTACACTTGTGTATGTGTGTGTATGCTTATCCATTTCTACCCATATATCTGTAAACCTCTTATCTCTACAACAGCCCTTGTGGGGAGATAGTAGCATCATTATTTCATAAGTGAGGATCTCAAGGCTCAAAGAGGTGGAGTAGCTTGCTCAAGGTTACACTGCTGTGACTAACTGAGGTGGACTTAATACCAAGGCCTGGGCAACTTAGCTATCACTCTGTCCTACCTCCTCTTCATGGACAGGGTCTGTGTCCTCCTTGTAATGGCATTTTTAGATTAATGCCTAGATTAATGCCTAGAATACAGGCTAAACAAATGGTCTGTTGAATGTTTGAGTAAATATATTCATGCAGGAAGTTGAGGTGAGGTTAACATAGCAGACAATTTTCACTTGTTATTTGAAATCCTTTCTTGATGGTAGAATGTAAAATATATTTGAGGGTCCACCATTCCCCACAGAGTTGCATGGTCAAACTCAGGCATAAATCTTGATAATCTACTACTCATGGTCATCCTGTTTGCCTTGCTAGTGATTGGCATAGGGTAGACATTTAACCTGGTCTGGCCAGTGAGGCTTAAGGGCACATGGGCTGGGGATGGGGGCTCTGGGGGGAGTGGTAACACAAGGGGCACAAAGGAAGAGGTGTTCCTTTCCTTTAGCCTAAGCTGGTACGCTTGCCTGTGACACTGCAGCTGTGTCGCTGCCCTGCACCCATGGAGGGAGAACATGAGAGTGATCCAGCAAGTTAAGAGTGATAAAGCAGAAAGCAGAAAGAACTTGATCCTTTTAACCAAGGAGGTAAAATATCTGTTCCTGAAAATTATAAGACATTGAAGAAAAACCTTAAAGAAGGTATGCATAAATGGAAGCATATGCTATGCTCATGAATAGGAGGAACTGACATAATCAAAGTGTCTACACTACCCACAGGAATCTATAGACTCAATGCAATCCCTATCAAAAATCCAATGGCATTTTTCACCAAACCAGAACAAATAATACTAAAATTTATATGAAACCACAAAAGACCCCAAAAAGACACAGCAATCTTAAGAAGAACAAAGTTATAGGTATCATGTTATCTAATCTCAAACTTATTAAAAGACTATAGTAATTAAAACACCAAAGTACTGGCATAAAAACAGACACGTAGATCAATGGAACAGAGAGCCCAGAAATAAACCCACACCTACATGATCAATTAATATGACAAAGAAGTCAAGAACATGCAATAGGATAAAGACAGTCCGTTCAATAAATGGTATTGAAAAAATTGGACAGATACATGCAAAAAATGAAACTAGACCAACTTCTTACACCATATACAAAAAACCCCTCAAAGTATCTTAATGATTTAAAGGTAAGACTCAAACATCTATATTCTGTCCAGAAAAAGTCCAGCCATTGTTATTATAGCAAGAATGGTTTGTATAGGAGACTGTTCTGCGTGGCGTGGGCCCAAACAGGACCCACACCCATGGATAGGTTCTCCCATGGGGAATCAGGCCTGCATTGTACTTAGGCTGATTTGAGACTTGCTTTTTGCTAAAACTCTCTTGCCCTGACTTGAGGCAGCAAACATTTACTGCATATCTTTAAAATAACTTCCTAAAATCTATGTTAAACCTTCTAAGGACCAGTGTAACCAGTTCAACCACTTTTCCCTTTGCATTTGCAAATATCCTTCTTCTGTGATGTGATTAGCAGCAGCCTCTCCTTTGTTTTCTGTAAAAGGTAACCACCTAAAATGAATCTGTGCATAGTAAATGAGGACCATCATGTAATGTGCCCAGAAAAGCAATAAAAGCTTGTCAAGGCAAAGGTCAGGGTGTGTTCCTCTTGAGAGAGTGGCTGTGCCATCCCTTTTCCTCCACAGGACTTGGTAGTCCATGTGAATTTGTCTCGTGTCTCATCCACAATGCTGCAGACACTGCTTGCCGGTGACCACATTAGGTTTGTGCAACATTGATGTAACCTGGCAGCCAAGGAGAGTGGACTGGAATGCACATGCATGCACAATGATGACTTCATTGGACTAGTCATTGGGGTGGTGGAAGCCATTGAGTAAGCATGTGTACTGTGTGGCCATCACATTCAAAATGACTGAGCAAGTAGAGCAACAGGTTGGCATCAAATTTTGCATGAAGCTTGAACTTTCTCTGTGGAAACTATTCAGATGATTCAGAAGGCTGCATCTATGGGCAACTGGTGATTGGCAGCTTCATCATGACAACACACTGTCTATGTACCATGTCTTGTGGAATTTTTTAGCAAAACATCAAACCACTTAGGTGACTCAGCATCCCTATGCCCCAGATATGGCACCCTGCAACTTCTGGTTTTTCCTAAAGTAAAATCAGCTTTGAAAGGGAAGAGATTTTAGACCATTGATGAGGTTCAGGAATATATGACAGGGTAGCTGATGGTAATTGGGAGAACTGTGTGAGGTCCCAAGGTACCTACTTTGAAGGGGACTGAGGTGTCATTGTCCTGTGTACAATGCTTTTTATATCTTGTATCTTCTTCAATAAATTCTCTATTTTTCATATTACATTTCTGTATACTTTCTGGACATACAATATATATATAAATGGAATATTACTCAGTCATAAAAAAGAATAAAACTTTATCACTTGAGACAACATGGATGGCCCTAGAGGTTTTTATGCAAAAAATAAGTCAGACAGAGAAAGAAAAATATATTCTTTCACTTATAATTGGAATGTAAAGAATACAATAAACAAACAAAATAGAAATAGACTCATAGATACAGAGAACAAATTGAGGATTACTAGGTGGAAGGGGTCTTAGGGGGCTGGGTGACAAAGATGAAGGGATTAAGAAGTACAAACTGGTAGTTATAAAATAGTTATAAACAGGGATGCAGAACACAGCATAGGGAATATAGCTAATAATAATGTGATAACTATGTATGGTGTCACGTGGGTACTAGAATTATGTAATCTATAAATTATATAATTGTCTAACCAATATGCTATAAAACTGAAACTAATAAAAATAATGTTGAATATCAACTGTACTTTAAAACTGACCTTTGATTTTGGTAAGATGTTGAATTAACCATACCTGGAGCTTCCCTACATCTCCAGACTTTGGTGAGATGATAGATTTTCCTCATGGTTTGTAAGAGTTGATTTGGAGTTTTCTGTTACTTGCTTCCAAGGACATTCTGTTTCAACAAATAATGCAGGTCTTTGCTGCATTAGCTCCTCCCCTTCCCCAAATTCCTGATGCTGAAGAGGAAAGTGAGGTCAGAAATACCGGCAGATGAAGACCTTTCAGTAGATAATGAAAACAGGAGCAACAGTGATCACAGCTGCTGGCACTTGCAGTCAGAGCACTAACAGAGCAAGGGGAAATGGGCTGAGGCTCAGCAGAGAGGTGGAGGTACGTGTGTCACAGATGGTTATGAAGAGACTCCCCTACCTGGGACTGGGAACAGGGAGTGAAGGGTGAGACATTCAGAGGCAGGTGAATGAGAGCACTCAAGGAGGATGTACATCTCATTAGTCACCATGAACGAGATGAGAGGCAGCCATAGTTTATGATATTTGTGGTGCTAGGAACTAGAATATACATAAGGGAATTATTGGATTAATGCTTGCTATATAATTTCCTCCACCGAGGCTCCTTTGCCTCGGGGTAAGAGGCTTGGCAGAAGGCAGAGTCTGCCTTTACCTTCTTTCAGGTGTTCCCAGGAGTGCTGAATGGGGAGACCATGCTAGTGGAAGCCAGTCCTAGAAAAGGGCCTGACTGGGGAACATGTGGATGAACACACTAACATGCCTTTATAATAGACTCTGTGGCTGCCATTAAGTGATGCATTTGATTTTAATAATATCCTATATTATGGCTAAACCATATCCTGAAGATACTTGACAACATTTAATCATCTAGTGGAGGGACAGCTAGGAAGGCATCAAGACCCTTCATAGGGAGAATGGACCAAGAATCTGCTCTTAACTACCTGAGATTGGTCTTGTGGAATGGCAGTAGATCTCTATGTTTTTCAAAAGGGAGGAAGTAGATACTGTCTAACAGGCATATCTGAGCTCAGTACAACGTAGTTTCCTATAGCCTGACCTGAAAATGGAAGGTCACCGTTACATACTCACTGTCACTGGAAGTGCTCCCAATGGTTGAAAGGACAATTCAACAACCACCTCCAGCAAGAGGATGTTGTGTGCAAAAAGTTGAAATAGTTAATTTTTAAATAATTTTTAAGTAATTAAAGTTACTTAAGGTCTTATGAAAATACCTATTTCACTGAATTCATAGAAACAAATGCTCAGTCTGTTCAGGAGGCATTGCTTCCATTTCTCTGGTATAATCACACTCACTCCACCCATCTCTTCCCTTCTTAGTTATTTATATTTCTCGTGGCATATTTATTTACTTAACAAAATATTATTGAATACCAGACAGTATGCCAAGAGCTAAGAATATCAAGTTGAAAAGAATATAACCCTATTTCCCATTAGTCACTTAATCTTTCTTAGGACAAATAACAGTATCAATTTAGCTGATTGGTTCAAAATATAATTACAGTAAAGCCTAATGAATTTAGATTGCTAATTAGCAAAAATCTTACTCAATTGGTAGCCCAAGCAGGCAACATAAACATGATGAGAGAAGGCTTTTAAAACAGAAAACACAGACCATCTAAAACCACTCCAAATATTTTGGAAACATGTGCAAAAGAAAATCTGTTGATATTTTTGTTTTGAGCTATTCAGTCCATTTTTATAGCCTATCTCATGAATTTTTTAGAAAACCCTTCCCCTTGAACATTATAATTTTTTTTTCATTTTTTTCTGTATACATTTTTCCTGCTTCAGGTTTCTTTTTTAGTTTGGATAGTTCTTCCTGAGGTGAAGATAGGGCGCTCCAGTGAGAACATTCCCCAGCGTCTCCGAGTAAATCTAGGTCTTTTAACGTGCAAAACATGTTCATGCTTCTGAATGGCTCAGGGCATAATTAGAAAAACTGCAGGCTCTTCACCTGCACCATACACTATTGAAAGGAAGTGAAATTTTCTCTTTTCAAACAGAATGCCTTTCCCAAGCCTACTTTTATTGACAAGTATTTCAGGAGAGGCAGCACAGGAAAGGTTCCTTCCGCTCTCAAAGTTTCCCTGCACATCCGATTACAGCACAGCCATGCAGACTTAATGCCCTCTTCACTGGGGCTAAATCTGAGAGACCAAGGCCCATTGCTCACCATTTGCCCTGGGGAAACTACACTTAGCGGGGGTCACATGAGGCTAACCTTCATGCCTAGGTCTCTGGGGTTGCCTGCTGTTACCCTATTATACTCAATTTATATGACTGAATATTAAAAGAGAATAAGCCAGTTGCGTGTCTTCAATCTGGATGTTTCAGGAAACGCCGTGGCCATTAATCACTTCCTAACTTCTTACTGTGCCAGCGTGAAGACAGCTGTACCAGGTAACCTCAGATACAAAGCCTTTCTACATGTTACTGTTAAATTAAAATCTGGCAGCTTGGAATGACTCCAGAATAGGACAGAACAAATCTGATTAGCAAAGGGGAAACTTGCACATTTGTTATGAGTTTTACAGATTTCTGTTTGAGAGCCTTAACAGCTCCCACCTTTTCTTGCCAGGAACATGCAAGAAGCTGTTTTTCAAAGGTAATAGCAAGGAAGGCAACATGTCTTGGAATTAGAGAGATCCAGGTCCAAGTTCAGGCTCTTCCACTTGTCAGCTTTCTGACCTTGTGACTATTACCTAACTTTCTGTCATCCATAAAATGAGAAAAATAGAGAAAACTACCACCATCTGTCAGGTTTATTGCAGGGTTCTCAACTTCAGCGCAACTGACATTTTGGACTAAATAATGTCTTTCTTGTTGGGGTGGGGCTGCCCTGTGCATTGTAGAATGTTTAGCAGCATCTCTCGCCCCTCCCCAGCCAATGTCAAAACCTCCAACCCAGCTGTGACACAGAAATGTGTCTGGAAGGCAAAATCATCCCCATTTGAGAACCAGGGGCTAATCAAGAGGAATAAGTTAACAATATCTGCAATGTGCTCAGCACAGTACGCTTCCTTCCTTCACAGGGCATTCCGTTGCTCAGTCTGCCTGCCCAGCACACATGCCCCTTTTGATGGTGACTCAATTGTGATTGCTCTATTTGGTGGTGGGTCTGTCAGTCAAGATGCTCTGTCTCCCCTGGTTTAGGAGTGGACCTGTGACTGAAGTTAGGACATTTGGACCCTCTCTCTGGAATTTGGATGTCCGCTGCAAGGACTCAAGGGGCCCTTGGTGTCATTAATTTCAGTGGCCTCACCTGAAGAGGGCACTACTAGTCTGCCAAGGTCCAGACCTCTCAGGCTTCACGGCCTCTGTCAGTCAGTTTCTGGGAGTTTTCCAAATATACCCTCTTTCGATTTTTAACTTCCAAGTGGACTTTACAATCTCCAGCAAAGGCATATTCCATGACATAATTATTCTCAGTGGCAAGACAACAAAATGACCTTGAAGGAGAAAAAGGATATTAGTGGATGGGGCTGTGGGTGGCTGGTTGGAAACAGGTTTCATTTTGTGTTTTCTCTCTCCTTTCCTCAAAGTGGTCCAGCATCACCAGGGATCTGGTCAGAGACACAGAACCTCAGGCTCCACCTAAACCCACTAAGATACCAGGTGATTCTAATGAACATACATTTGTTGAGATGCTCCCTGAGAGAGACTAAGCTTAAAGGCGATCATGTGACCTGTTCCCATAGGCTCCCTTCACTTGGATGCTGGGCCATGCAGAACCCACTGTGCCAGGAATGAGACAGAGAAGGATGAGAAGTAGACACCCATAAAAATATTTAATTCTTTCCAAAATCCCGGACATCTAGCCTCACTCATCCCTGTCCCTTCACTTAGGTATATTCATAGAATTATGTTACTACATAACACCTTGGACCACTGTTTTCTAAACTGGGTGTCACTATTGATGTTTAGATCATGAAATCAATTCATAGATCATGGGCATCATTTTAGGTAACAAAAGAGACTAGACTAGAAATGAAAAGGCAAGCACCACTTACAGTAAGACCAGCAAGTATTATATGTAAACCTTTGTTTATATGTAAGAGAGCGTGAGAGTCTGCATGTGTGTTGAAGGTGCTGTGATGTAAACCTATTTGTTTTTTTACTGTGGAGCCCTATCAAAAAGTTTGAAAGTCACTAGCTTTGACCTTTACCAAGAATCGTTCGAAGAAAGAGTCATATAAGAATTGTTTCATTTTTCCATATTTTAGTTGTTAAAATTACAAAAGAATTGTTATTGGGCTTCACGGTGGCCCCTCACAGATTATCATTAGATTTAGGCCTCCAAGAGTTTGCCTCTTTGATTGGGGGAAGGAAAGGCAAGTGCTAAGTACTCTGCTGGGAGGCCTGGAGTTCACTGTTAGCCCACAGTGAGTTTTCTTGGTCAGGATTCAAGACTGAGAACTTTTCTATTTGATTTTACCTTGTCTATGTGAATGACTTTCAAGTGCTTCTCTGCCTGTCCTGTGTGTGTAGTTATAAATTGCACATTTCTTTTTTGGAAGCATCCGTAACATAATCAAACAACCCAACATATAAAAACTAATGCCTGGAGAACTCCATTGGCTGCTCAAGCAAGAACACTGAGAAAGGAAATCAGGTAAAACTACGCCTGGGGGTTTCGTTTCCCCCCTGCTGAGAAGACAGACTCTCCCATGTCAGCATCATCTAGCCTTTATTGAAGACTCATGATGTGCCCACCACCATGTCAGGTTAGTGCTTTGGAGAGACTGGACATCAGAAGTGTCCAATGATGTGGATAGTGGATCCATTTCACAGAAGAGAAAACTGAAGCTCAGAGAGACTAAGTGGCTTTCCCACCTCATAAGATCTGCACCAACCTGGTTCAAACCTTGTCCTCTTAGCCACTGTCCCATCCCATCATCCTCATGATGCCGGCAGCGGGTATTCCATCTCCTGTCCTGCCACAGCCATAACGATGAATACACGTTTCTCTCTTCCCATCAAGATGCTTAAGTACACAGCCGGCAATTATGGGTGATATTTATGACATAGCGTACAAGCCTGGTTTTATCTTTTTCAGTTCCCTTTGTTTGTATATCAAATGGAACAGCATTCACCCTCTTCAAAGAGAAAAGGAGAGGCAGTGATGTGGAACGAATGTTTCAGAGATGGAATTGGACTGTGAGTGACATATTCATTCAAACAAGAGTGTATGAGGACTGGTCACATGCCTGTCATTTATAGCATCATGAGGTGCTCTATGCCATTAACTTTTAATTAACTCAATTAGATCGGAATGTCTGACACTGCAATGAGCACATATAAACACCCCTGTTGGTGTCATGTTAAATTAATGTCTGAATGGCAAATCCTCTTCTTGTGTTAATGGTTTTGCCACTGTGGCTCTGTTAATTGTCCCTGGCACCTACGTATTCGCCACATCTGAGTGTGCCCAGTGCACACGCAGATCCAGAAAGACACAACTCATGCACCAAACCTCTCACAGCCTGCCTTTGTCTCATCCGGATTGGCAGCAGCAACACTGATTTCAGCACTAAGGTTCCACTGGCACTTTTTTCCCTAGCACAGCCACTAAAGCTGGCTAGATGTCTTTGAGTCTAATTTTTATTGGGGACATTAAGGAGGTTCATCTCTATAATCAGAAGCCAAGGCTATTAAAGCAGGTCATTCTCAAGAGGGTGTTGCACTTTCAAATAAGATACACCTTTTTTTGGCTCCTTCACCTGAAAATATTAGAGGTAAAAATGTTTTTTAATACTCAGACTGGCCACGCTGCTGTAGAGTTTTGCTTTTCAGCTAAATCAATGTCTCCATTCATCTTAATGAACATTATTAGTTCAATTCACTCCCTAACTCAGAAATAGCCTCCAAACAACCACCAATTTGTGCATGGTTATAAAGGCCCAGTTTAATTTATCATCTCACACATTTAATCAAGAGTATGCAATAATAAATCTTGGAAATGATCAACGTTGCTGGTGTGTGGCCCCACTGGGGTTTGTCTTCCTAACAGATTCATAGAGACTCCTTCCCCTGACAGGCTTCTTTTTGTAAACTTCTTGAATCATGGATCCAACAATGGAAAACTAGGACCAACAGAGACAAAAAATTGAACCTAAAAGCTAAAGGTGTGGGGAAGGAAGAGATCAACATCCTTCGACCTTGGCCTTTGGGATCAGCTTAAATACTCCTTATATTTCTTATCTTATTATTTCACCTTTAGTAAGAGAAGAAAAATACAGATCAATTCTGTTTAAGCAGAAGTTCCATGGGCTTCTCTGAATATGTCAAACACACGCTATTTTCCCTCCTCTGTCTTTGCACATTCTGTCCCTTTGTCCATGAGCATTTTCATATTCATCCTGCTATTGGACCAGAAAATCAATGAGTCTAGTTGCCAAAAAGGTGATTTCAAGGGTTTAAGCAAGGCACTGCCGTCTGGACCAGCACAGGCCTTGCAGAAGGAGCCAAATGGCAGTCAAGTCTGCAAGATGTGCAAGCCGTTCTTTGCTGGGCATGATGGCAGAGACTTTGTCTCGTGGAGCAAATGCCAAATCATTGAATATGCTCATGAAGACATTTCCCAACATTTAAGAGGTTTGTCTTTACCTGTGGTAAAGCCATTTTCTAATTTTCTAATGCAAATACAACTATGCACCTTGCAACCAACCCTAGTTTAAAGCTGGGAAAGGGGTGGAGGCCTGGCCTCTTGAGGCATCTCTGTACTTTTCTTTTTAATTGCAAAGCCCCCTGTCATGGCCACAGGGCCCATGCTGAGAAAGTCTTAATGTGCCTGGACATGACATAATTAGTTTCAATAACTGAATCTTCAATCTTTTCAATAATCACTTTCTTCTATAGTCAGTATTTTTTATTAAAAGTAATAGCAAGAGGTTTAGCATGTTTCTGCTCCTTCATGAACCATCTGTCATGGACACCTTGGGTGAAGAAGCCATGAAAAGCATGTGGGGTGCTCTGGTCAGCTGCAAAAATAAAACAAGGAAAGAGCTGCCTTCTTGTTTTTGGACAGATGCATTTTAGCATCTCACCCAGCATTTTCCCCTACCAGAGACATTTTTACAAGGAATTTAATTGATCTTACTAGACTTGGTATAGGAATCACTTATATTTATAGTTACAGTCAGCCAATAAGAGACGCTGGGTGAGTCACTTTTATTGTTGTTCTCAAATTGGAAGAAGCACAAAGGAGCTAAGCAAAATCCTGGAGAATTATTGAACAGATTCAAGGTTTGGGTTTTTTCAAAAAATTATTTATACCTTACATCAATCTGCACTGGGTTTGAAGCAGCTTGCACAACTAAGCACAGTAATGTAGAGTTACAAGTAGATGAAAAGAAGAAACAGAAGAGAGAAGAAGGGAAGATTGACATTCATGCCATCCACACATGAAGTTCTTATGCCTGAACCACAAATTTGACCCTGTGTGCCTCATCAGCCAACGGGAAAAGGGAAATATGGTTGGTGACGCAAGTGGCTCACAGGGTGGTAGTGAGGGAGAACACAAGGCGTTTGTGAACGAGATTCCTGACTCTCAGATCATGAGGCTTTCAAGAGGATCCTGGCACCATTAACCCTAAATACCATTTCAAGTAAGGATTGAGGACTGGATGCCGGATAGTGAGCTACAAACTTTCCCATGCTCAGAACAGCAGCCCAGTGACATAGTTGTGGTCCCCTCCCCAGCTGGGGAGGCTAAGCCTCAAAGAAACGGTGTAAACTGCACAAGGGCAAAGGGGCCAGCTCACTCCCACACTTCAGAGTTTTACTTCACCTGCCTCCATCTTCCAGTCAAGGGGGAGCCTGGGTGTTCCCTCCTGGTCCTAGAAAATGGCCAGCTCGAGGGCCACTCACTCCCTTGGCCTCAGTGGGCTGGCTCTCCACCCTCAGGTCGATTCTGAGCAGAATGTTACTAACACAAATGTTTGGGGGAGTTAAATTCCGTTATACTCATATGTACTATACTTTCCCATGTGTTGGACATATTACAAAGTACAGAGTGCCTTCGACAGGTTTTTAAATGTGCGCATCTATCACACAGATGCACCTGCACATGTGCACAGGCGGTTGCATATACCTAATGGCACATCTGTGTGGAAATAACAGTGATAGGAATAGCTAACATGCAGGATATTTGGAGCAGGGCAGCAGCCTGC
The DNA here is from genome assembly GCA_004027475.1 of Anoura caudifer. Classification (NCBI taxonomy): domain Eukaryota; kingdom Metazoa; phylum Chordata; class Mammalia; order Chiroptera; family Phyllostomidae; genus Anoura; species Anoura caudifer. The sequence continues at coordinate 1,734 of PVKU01016313.1, read as the reverse complement.
TCTGGTGCACCACAGAGAAATGACACTCGAAAGGGCAATGTGGCTTGCAAAGCCACCTGAGAGGCTAGGTAAACCCTGAGGTTGTCAGTTCATCAAGGTCACCTGCTCAGCTCTGCTTTCATTTCTCTGGCCTGTGTTACAACAAAATACACAGGTATCCTATGGCTGATGTACGTGGGTCTTGCAACATGACCCCACAGCTCCCTGCCTTGGACACAGGCTGCCTCTTGCCTTGATCAAGGTGACTCAGTGATAAGAAACTCAGGTGAATGAGGCAACTTTCTAGGGTCGCCATCACATAACACTCTGAGCTCCCACATGCACAGTCCACAGAGAACAGGTCATCTCAGGCATAGCTACTGTCAGACACCTGGCTCTAGCAGCGGTGGAGAGCAAGTCCCCCTCCAGCGACACTCTCACAGGAAGCCTGTTACAGATCGTGAAATAGGAATCCAGCCTGGAGGACTTTGATATTTAAAAAGGCAACTTTTAAAAACTGAATTTAAACTTGGTCTGACTCTTTTGGTGTAAACTCAGTCCCAATTATTTTACCTCCAGGAAAACAACAACAATAATAATAGGAGTTACAGTTTTCACTTCTTTATGGAGTATTTACTCTGGCTAAGGATTGGACATGCATTACCTCAGTTCTAGTACCATACGAGCTTGGTATAATTACCAGACCTACTTTAACAACCAGGACTTAGAAGTTCAAGCCACTGAAATCTCCTGCCCAAGGGCAGATTGGGGTTTGAAAACTAGTTCACAAGACTCCTAAACCCATTATCGTAACTCGGAACTCCTTACAGCTGACTTTGGGATTAGGTAATCCTCTCCTGTGGGGCTGTCCTGTGCATTGCAGGATCGGGTGCTGAGTGGCATTCTTACATGTTAGATGCCAGTGTAACAGGGTGCAGCCAAGGGGGGGGCCCCAAAAAGGGAGTTGGAATGGGGCCCAGAACTCAGGCTGTCCAGGAAATATTAGAAAGACATATAAAATGTCCTCACCCCTTTCCCCTCAGGTGTGAGTTGGGGGAAGGGACAAATGGAGCAGGGCCATTGAGTTGTTTTGCATAGCAACAGTTTTGCAGATAACCTCCAGAATGGTCATTTAACATATCTATAACCTTTAACTGGTTTCACAGATATGTAAAACAGCTGTGGCCTTGTTTTGAGCCAGGGTGAAGGGAGTGACTTCCACCCAAGATGGAACTGGAAGGCAACTCCCCCTGTTTGCGGTGCCTGCGTGGGAGCTTGGAGATGATTGGCTCCTCGCTATCACACCTGCCTAGAGTCACTATGGCAGCCCAGTAAAGCTGGAAGGATACAGGAATGCTGGCAAGTATAGCCGATTGTAGGAGGAGTCGGAAACGGGGCTGCAGAGGAGGATTGGCTTGGGGATTTAAACTGAAGCGTGGTAGCCATTGAGGAGAGAACCGTGCGGTTTCACCAGAGTACAAGACCCACAGCCCTATGAGGGAAAAATCACCATGTGGCTTTAGCAGAGAACTGCCACTCAGCTTTGGCCAAGTGGTGATCCCCTCCCTGAAACTTAGGTGAAGAAGGAGTCATGAGCTTCTGGCAGAGTGGAGACCCTCTCGCAGCTTTGCCACAGGGAGAGATTCCACGTGGTTTCACCAGAGTGCAGATCCCTGCAGCTTTGGTGAAGATGGAGAGCCACAAGGTTTTGCCAGAGTGGGGACCCCTTCCCCACAGCTTTGGTAGAAGAAGGAC
>PVKU01016312.1:0-15057 GCA_004027475.1 Anoura caudifer | reverse complement strand
CTTCCTGGACTTCCTGGAAGTCTATTTCCTTTGCCAGATTGGGGAAGTTCTCCTTTATTATTTGTTCAAATAAGCTTTCCACTGGTTGTTCTTCCTCTTCCCCTTCTGATACCCTTGTAATTCGGATGTTGGGACGTTTAAAGATGTCCTGGAGGTTCCTAAGCCTCTCCTCATTTTTTTGAATTCTTGTTTCTTCCTTGTTTTTTGTTTGGTTGTTTCTTTCTTCCTTCTGGTCCACTCCATTGATTTGAGTCCCAGTTTTCCTCCCTGACTATTGGTTCCCTGTGCGTTTTCCTTCATTTCAGTTATTGTAGCCTTCATTTGTTCATCTAATTTGTGAGCAAAATCAACCAATTCTGTGAGCATCCTGATCACCAGTGCTTTGAACTGTGCATCTAATAGGTTGGCTATCTCTTGGTCATTTAGATGAATTGGCTCTGGGGCTTTGATCTGTTCTCCCATTTGAGCCATTTTTGGTGTTTTTCCCCCCCCCCCTCTTTTTTCTATTTTTTTGGTCTGGTCGAGGCTGTTACCTGTGAGGGGCGGAGCCTTAGGTGTTCCCCAGGGCGGTACAGCCCAGTTGCTGGGTTGTGAGGCTGTATGTGGGGGTGGGGTCCCAGAGGGAGCAATAGCGCTTGCTCCTCTCTCGGATTTCAGTCCCTTCCACCACTTTCCACAAGCAAATTGGGCCCTTCTGGTGCTGATTTCTGTGTGGTGCTGATTTCTGTGTGGTGCTGATGGACTTGTGTATGTTCTAGGACCCTGTGAGTCTCTCCAGTGAACTCTCCTGTGAGGCTGGGAGTCTCTCCTGGCACCTCAACCCCCACAAGTGTTTTTAATTGGTGTTTTCAGGTTTTATTTCCTGGCTCTGGGGTCCTGGGTTGTGAGGTCTGTCTTGCTCCCCGTTTTCTTCTGGATTATCCGCGCGCGAATGTGGGACCACCTGGTCAGCCAGCCTCCCTGCTCAGCCTCTGGGTCTGCCTGTTGCCACCCGGTGCCCAGCTGTGCCTGGGGTCTGCTAGCCGCCGCCTACATGCCTGGGGCTCCTGCACCTGCATGCTGGGGTCTGCCAGCCTCCGCTTTTTCCTGCCTTGACTCCGCCCCTCCTACCAGTCTGGATGAATGGTTGTCGGACTTCTGTACAGTTCAATTTTCTGTTCTGGTGGTTTTCTTGTTTCTAAATCTTTGTTGTCCTTAATTTTGGCTGTGTGAGGAGGCACAGTGTGTCCACCTACACCTCCATCTTAGCCGGAAGTCTCAAAATGTTGCTTTGTTTTGTTTTAGCTCCTTTAGCTTATTTTGTTTTTTTGTTTTTTGTGTTTGGCTTTTGCAATTTGAATACAGTAAACCTGGGTTTTGAAATTTTTCTTTTTAATCTCATTTGTGTTCTGAGTTTTCTGGGATTTTGATTTGGCGTCTGTCATTAATTTTGGAAGAATTTTCAGTCATTGTTACTTAAAATATTTCAGTCCTTCTAACATTCCGAAAATGTGCATGTTACACTTTTTACAGTTATGTCACAGGTTTTGTTGTGTACTCTTTCCCCCCCATTCAGTTTGTGACATTTCCGTTGACAAATCTTCATACTCACTAATTGTTTCCTAGTTGTGTTTAGTCTAATGGTGAGCCCATTGAAAGCATTCTTGATTTGTGTTAGTGTTTTTGGTTTTTACCATTTTGCTTTGGTTCTTATAGCCAGTAACATATAAATCAGAGTTATCTTCGATTCTTATTTTATTTATTTAGTTATTTATTTAGTTATTTTTTTATTTTTAGAGACAGGGGAAGGGAAGGAGAAAGAGAGGGAGAGAAACACCACTGTGTGGTTGCTTCTCGTGTGCCTCCTACTAAGGACCTGGCCCACAACCCAGGCTTTTGCCTGTACTGGGAATCGAACCAGCAACTCTCCAGTTCACAGGCCCATGCTCAATCCACTGAGCCACACCAGCCAGGGCTTAAATTCTTATTTTGATAGTTTCAAGATCTCTGCATATCGGAGTTTGGTTGTGATGCTTGCTTTGTCTTTTTAGAGTGTAATTTGTCTTGCTTTCTATCATGCAGTGTAATTTTTTTTGTTGAAAACTGTGTATGAGTTGTTGTATAGTAGGAGCTCAGGTGAATAGATCATTACAGTGAGGTTTTATAATTATCTGGCCAGAATTTTTGCTGCGTTTAATGTTTGCTAGGTGTTGATATTGTTTGTAGGTGGCAGAGGCTTCATTTTCATCCCATTTTCTCATTTCTCCTTGTTGTCTCCCGGCTGTTTGGGTTCCCTAGAAACTCCTTAATTAGAGTCTGTGTCTTGTAGCTCTCTTACTTGTCATCTGTTACTATACTGGAGCCTTGTTGATGTGGTGATAAGGTACTGCGGAATGGAAGTGTGTTTTATAATCCTATGATTAAATCTCAGTTGTTGGGTTGGATCAGCATCCCTGGGCTGTGATCTTCAGAAGATTTTTAGTCTTTTTCTCCCTCCCCTTTTTTTAGTCAGAAAGGCTGGCTGGGACTGGAGTTGTCTGATTGTCCTTATTACTCTAGGCCAAATAAGGCTCTGATAAAGTACTTTCCTTTGGAGGCAGGTCTTTGTCGAGGTGAACAGATTGCTCTGGGCATATCTACTTTTCCTCTCCTGGAACCCAAAACTGGAAGAAAATTTTTCCACATGATAAACTGGCAGAACTTTTGAAGGTAACACTCATGAATATGTGGAGGCTTCTTTAAAATGGGAAGGCTTTTAAAGCTCAAGCTTGTTTACAGCCTCCAGCAATTCATCAGTTACATTTAACTAACTGATGCCCAGCAGTTACTGTCTTCAGAGGCTTCTGCTCCTGATACTTTGATTCTCTGTCTTTTCTGTCTCTTCAATTTTCCTAGAGGCATTTTGCCTTGGGAACTCAAATTTTCTGATGACTCTAGGAAGAGTTGTTGATTTTCAGTTTGTTCACCATTTTTCTTGTTGAGAGGATAAAAGTGACGAAATTCAGGCTCTTTACATGTTGGAACTGAAACTAGAAGTCCTGTTGTTATGTTTTACTTAAAAGACAATGATTTTTATTGAGTCTCATCGAGACATAATTCACATACTGTAAAAATTGACCCTTAAAATACATTTTGGTTAGTTTTTAGTGTTTCACAGACTTGCACAATCCTTACCAACTGTTTAATTTTAGAACATTTTCATCACCTTAAAAAGAAACTATACCCATTAGCAGGCACTTCCAGCCCTAGGCAATCACTTACCTATTTTGTTTCTGTAGATTTGCCTGTACTGGACATTTCATATAAATGGAATCATATAACATATAACCTTTTGTTTTTTACTTCTCTTTTCATGTTTTCAAGGTTCATTCATGCTGGGGCATTTATCAGTAACTCTTTCCCTGTCGTTGCCCAAAAATATCCCATTATTTAAGGACATATCACATTTTGTTTACCCATTCATTAGTAGGTAGAAACACTTTTTTTGGCTATTAAGAATAATGTTGCTACAAACATTCTGTAAGTTTTGTGTGGGTGTATTTTCATCTCTTCTGGATAGATACCTAAGACTGGAATTGCTAGGTCCTAAGGAAACTCATTTGAAGTTACAAGATTTTTCTTAGCAGTTGTTCTGGAGGATTACTCAGATAATAACGTAAAACAGTGTAATTTGGATCAATACCAACTTAATTCCATTTTCTTCCTTCTGTTTTGCTATTATTGCATAAACTCATCTTTATACAGTTTGAGCTCAGTTTTACTTACTGTTTTATATCTTTTAAGTTAGAAGAGTTACAAACAAAGATACATTCATACTGTTTTTTTGTTACCTATGTAGTTATCTTTACTGATGTTCTTTCTTTGTTGGTGTGGATTTGAGTTACTGTGCAGTGTCATTTCTTTTCCACTGTGCTATTTCTTATAGCACAGTTCTGCTAGAGAAAAAGTCTCTGTTTTGTTTTTTTTTTTTTCCTTGGGAACTCCAATTCTGAGTTATACCTTTGCTGGATATAGAATTCTTGGTTTATAGGGCTTTTTTGGTTTTTGTTTTTTAAATTTCAGCACTTAGAATTTGTCATGCCACTGCCTTCTGGCTTCCATGGTTTCTGATGAGAAGTCTGCTTATCTAATAGGGTTACATAGCATTAACAATATAAAGCAATAATAGTAATAACCTTATTCCTATCCGTAACAGGAATTAAACTAACCTCCTCTTGTTCGGTTATTTGATATTTGCCACAATTATTATTAACTTAACAATGCTAATAAGTGTATAATTAGAAATCATCTGTATTGATACATTGTTCTGAAATATATTCATGTCAATTTCCCTTTCTAAACATGTGGTACCACAATAATAAATTTTTTTATGTATACTTGAATCTTGCCACTCCCTCTCTGTTGTTGAATTTGGGCTTGTTATATGTCATGCAACACTTCAAACTTCTACCAGCTGTCTTGGTTCACTGTGTTACAAGCCACACCTAAGCACATCTGCTGTTAAAATACTGCTGTTGTTGAGTAACTCTCCTTCCACCAATTAGTAATAATTTACAGGCTGCACTCTTTATGTCACCCACTTTTCCAAGTAAATGTGAGGTCTTTTTCAATGTAAAGTGCATCCCTAGAATAAATCCCACTTGATCATGGTGTATGATCTTTTTGATGTATCGCTATATTTGGTTTGCTAATATTTGTTGAGGGTTTTAGCATCTGTGTTCAGGGATATTGACTTATAATTTTCTTTTTTATAATGTCTATCTGGTTTTGGAATTAGGATAATGCTGGCCTTGTAAAATGAGCTTGGGAGTCTTCCTTTCTCTTAAAGTTTTTGGAATAGTTTGAGAAAGAGAGGTATTAGTTTTTCTGAGAATGTTTGGTAAAATTCCCCTGTGAAGCTATACTATATCCAGTCCAGGCCTTTTGTTTGGTGGGAGTTTTTTGATTACTGCTTCAGTTTCACTAGGCGTATCTGTCTGTTCAGATTCTCTGATTTTTCCTGATTTAGTTTTGGAAGATTGTACGTTTTTAGGAATTTATCCAATTTGTTCAGGTTGCCCAATTGTTCATAATATTTTCTTATAATCCTTTGTATTTTGTTGGTGTCAGTGTCCTCTTTCATTTCTGATTTTTCTTCTTTTTTCTTGGTAAGTTAAAATTTTGTCACTTTATATCTTTTTAAAGACCCAGCTCTTGCTTTCATTGATCTTTTGTATATTTTTTTATATTCTATTTCATTTACTTCTGCTCTAATCTTGATTATTTAGTTTTCTTTACTCACTTTATTTGTTGTTCACTTTCTAGTTCCTTTAAGTGTAAAGTTAGTTTATTTGAGATTTTTCTTGTTTCTTGAGATAAGCCTGTACTGCTATGAATTTCTCTCTCAGGACTACTTTCTCTGTGTCCCAGTTTCGGTTGTTGTGTTCTCATTTTCATGTTTCAAGGTATATTTTGATTTCTTCTTCAATTTTATTGTTAATCCATTCATGGTTTAAACTATTTTTAAATTTATTTATTGATTTTAGAGGAAGAAACATCAATGTGAGAGAGAAAACATCAGATTGTTCCCTTTATCATTATGTTATGTCCTTCTTTATCTCTTACTATAGCCACCCCCCCTTTTTTTTTTTTGTTTAGAGAGAGCGGAAGGGAGGAGGAAGGAGAGGGAGAGAAACATCAATGTGAGAGAGGAACATCGAAGGGTTGTCTCTCATACACCTCTCATACACACCCCAATCGGGAACCGAACCCACAACCTAGGTATGTGCCCTGACCAGGATTTGAACCAACAACTGTTGTTCACTTTGCAGGATGACACCCAACTAACCACCAAGCCATGCTGGCCAGGGCTCTTACCAGAGCCTTTGTTTGGAAGTCTGTTGTTTCAAAGTCTGCTTTTTTTAAAAAAAATTTCCATTTGCATGAAATATGTTTTAACGTCCTTTTACTTTTAGTATGTGTATCTTTTGTTCTGAGATGGGTCTCTTGGAGATAGCATATAGAAGAGGGGTTCCAAAAAAACCCTGGAATTATTTCTGGAGGGGGGACCCATTGTAGTACAGGCTTCCCCTGCTAGGTGAGTGTTTTAGGAAGCCATCTGTGTCAGTGTAGAAGCTGGCATTGTTGCGAGAGGCTGTTTTTCGGCTTCAGTGAATTTTTTTTTGAAGACTCTTTCAACATGTTTGCCCATTTCATGATGGGTGATTTATGAGCGCACCTGCCTACACCTTGCTGAGTGTTGAGCTGTTTTTACAGCACGGCTCCTGTGCCCCATTCTCCCTATCCACCTGATCTTACTCCTGGCGAGATTTTTTAGTTCCCCCAGATGAAAAAAGGCCTCAATGGAGACATTTTGCGGATGTGGAAGAGGTGAAACAAAAACAGCAGAAGCTCTAAAAGGTATCAAAATCGATGAGTTCAAAAACTGTTTTGAGCAGTGGGAAAAAAGTCTCAGTAAATGTACTGCATCAAATGGAGAGTACTGTGAAGAATCCTGAAGTTTAAACATGTGAGAATAAATACACAATTTTTTATAAATAAATTCTTGTTTGTTTGGGGTCCCCCTTCATACTGTATGGGTCTTGTTTTTTTTTATCCATTCAGCTACCCTCTGTCTTTTGATTGGAGCATTTGAGCCATTCACATTTAAAGTGGTTACTGATAGATACATATTTATTGCCATTTTATTCTTCCAACTGTATTCCTTCACTTTTTCTTCCTGAAGTAGACCCTTTAACATTTCTTGTAATACTGATTTGGTGGTAATGAACATCTTTAGCTTTTTCTTGTCTGGGAAGCTATTTATTTCTTCAATTTTAAATGATAAACCTTTCTGGATAAAGTAGTCTTGGTTGTAGGTACTTGCTTTTCATCACTGCTGATACCCTCTGGTGTGAAATGTTTCTGTTTAGAAATCAGCCAATAATCTTATGAGAGTTCCCTTGTAGGTAACTAACTGCTTTTCTCTTCTTTTAAGATTCTCTCCTTGTCTTTAAGCTTTGCCATTTTAATTATGATACGTATTTGTTATGGGCCTCTTTGGGTTCATGTTGTTTGGGATTCTCTGCGTTTCCTGGACTTCTGTGTCTTTTTCCTTCACCAGGTTAGGGGGAAGTTTTTGGTCATTGTTTCTTCAAATATGTTCTTGATTTTTTGTGCGCTTTCTTTCTCTCTCTTCCCCTTCTGGTAATTGTATGATGCAGATACTGTTACACTTCATGTTGTCCCAAATGTTCCTTATATTACCCTCATTTTTAAAAATTCCTTTTTCTTTTTGCTGTTTTGATTGTGTGTTTTCTAGTACCTTGTCTTCCAAATTGCTGGTTTGATCCTCTGCTTCATCTAACCTATTGTTTATTCCTTCAGGTGTATTATTCATTTTAGGTATTGTATTCTTCATTTGACTGGTTCTTTTTTGATTTCTCTGTCTTTTTTCATGCTGTTGAGCATCCTTACAACAATTACTTTGAACTCTATATCTGATAAATTGCTTGCTCTCATTTCATTTAGCTCTTTTTCTGGAGATTTCTCCTGTTCCTTCATTTGGGACATGTTTCTTTTTCTCTTTATTTTGGCTGCCTCTTTGTTTTTGTTTCTATGTGTTAGGTAGATCTGCTATGACTCTCAGCCTTGCTAGGGTGGTATGTAGTAGATTTCCTGTGGGATCCAGTGGTAGAGTCACCTTGCACACCTGAGCTGGGTGCTCCAGGAATGTCCCTTGAATGGTTCTGTAAGTGCTATTGTAATTTAGCTTTGAGTGCCATTGGTCTATATGTGTGTGGGCTGACTGATGGTGTGGATCATTTCTGACTAAAGTACATTAACCTATAGTGCAGTTGCTGACTACATGAAGCAGAATTCACTACAGCAAGGTCTGTTGCCTGCCTAGATAACCCTTTGGATATGCTACTTGTAAAGCTAATTGGATCCTTCTCTGATGTTAACTGAAGCTTGCCACTGGGTGTGTTGGTTCTGGAGTCTCTTGGGAGAGATTCTGGTGTAGGCCAGTGTTAGATGCTGCCTGTGACAGACCCTTGGCTACCTGTGTGGTGCTACAAAGTGATGCAATTTGTGGCTGCCTCTGCTGGCCTGGGTGTGTGTGAAAAGGATAAAGTTGTGCACCAAGGCCTACTTTAGAGGCATGTCAGCAAAAGTCCCAAGACACCCCTGAGATCTGCCTTTGCCTGCTGCCTGCCTGTTTTGCTCAGTCACTGACAGAGCCCCTGGTGGTACTCAAATTGCATGGGGTAGGTTCTCAGTGAGTCACCAGGTAGGAGTGAGGTGGTGTTCACCAGATTGATACAGGTTCAAACTCAATTCCAGTTTTAGGTTTGAGGCTACTCAGGAAATGTCCCAGAGTGTATACCAAGTCTAGCTGCCACCAGCCAATATCTGCAGACCTTTGTGCTGGGATGGAGTCTCACAAAGTCATCAGAGTGGGGCCAACAGAGTGCATCAGGCCCAAACAAACCAAGATTTGACCATGTGAAGGGAGTGTTCTTTACTGGTTGGGCATGGAAAAATGGTCCTTAGTCCTAGAGCCAGACAACTCAGTTTATTCCCAATTGTACCAGGAGCCTTGTTTCAGCAGGGCAAAGGTGCTGGGAGTCAGGAGGTTGGGTTTAGTGGATCTCCTGTGAAGGGGAGATGCCTGTTAGAATTGGGAGAAGGTAGGGTAGTGACCCCTGCCTCAGTGCTGCTCAACTCAGTCTGTCCTGGGTTCTACCCAGACCTTGGCAGGGTGGAACTACCAGGAGTCAGGAGTGTGGGGTTGCTGGTTGCATGGAAGGTGGCATTGGTGAGGGGCGGGGGGCCACCAGTAAGTTCACGGGAATCTAAGGAGAATAGCCCATCTGCTCCAAAGCCACATAACTTAGTCTGATATTTCCTGAGTCTGCCCAGACCTCTACACCCTGGCCAAGGAAACTAACTCCTCATCATGGCACAAGCTCTGCATGGTGGGGTTAGAGCTCAGAGGGTGGCGCTAATGCTTTTCCCCAAGGCTACTCGCTAGGAAGGGAGTGTTCCACCCAAGAAAGATGGCATCCGTTGTGTGGGAGAGCAACTCCCTCAGCCTTTTTATATTTCTGAGTAGAATATACCACAACTTGTGTATCCATTGGTTTGTTGATAGAAACCTAAGGTGTTTCAGGGTTTTGTTAATAAAGCAGCAGTGATAATATTTGTAGAAGTCTTTTGGTTGGACATACGACTTGTCTTCTCTTATGAGTAGAGTGGTGGGGTCTTGGGGTAGGTACCAGTTCAGTCTTACCAGAAACTGCCAGCTGCTGTTGCAAAGAGGTTATACTGTTTTAAATTTCTGCCAACCATCTATGAAAGTTATTATTGTGCTATATTCTTGGCAACACTGATATTGTCAGTCCTTGAAATTGTAAATACAAAGTCTGTCTGGAAAAAGTCCAGTCATTGTTAACATAATGAGCGGTTTGCATGACATCGATATAACCTGGCAGCCAGGGAGAGTGGATTGGATGGAATGCATGTGCATGAACAATGACTACTTCACTGCACTAGTCAGCGGGGGCAGTAGACGCCATTGAGTATGTGTATTATGTGGCCATCACATTCACAGTGACTGAGCTAGTAGAACATTGAATCTGCATCAGATTTTGCATTAAGTTTGAACATTCCTCTGTGGAAACTATTTGAATGCTTCAGAAGGCCACAACTGTGGACAACTGGTGATTGGCACCTTCATCATGACAACATGCCCACTTGTGCATCACACCTCTTGCAGTTTTCTGTGGAAACATCAAGTCACCCAGGTGACTCAGCCCCTGCTATAGCCCAGATTTGGCACCCTGCAACTTCTGGCTTTTCCCAAAACTAAAATCACCTTTGAAAGGGAAGAGATTTTAGGCTGTCAATGAGTTCAGGAAAATACAACAGGACAGCTGATGATGATTGGGAGAACTGTGTGAGGTCTCAAAGTGCCTACTTTGAAGGGCTAAGGAGTCACTGTCCTGTGTACAGTGTTTCTTGTATCTTTGTATCTTGTTTAGTAAATGTCTCTTTTTCATGTTACATGGCTGGATATCTTCTGGAGAGACCTCGTAATCTGCTGAGTGTATAATATCTTGGTGTGGTTTTAACTGTCATTTTCTTATTTAAGTATATTTTATTGATTATGCTATTAAAGTTGTCCCATTTTCCCACCTTTACTCCCCTCCACCTTGCCCTCCCCACCAGCATCCCACCCCTTACTTCATGTCCATGGCTCGTACATATAAGTTCTTTGGCTTCTCCATTTCTTATACTATTCTTTTTTTTTTTTTTTTTTTAAGATTTTATTTTAGGAAAAGGGGGGAAGCAGGTGAAGGGAAGGAGAAAGAGGGAGAAACTTCAAAGTGTGGTTGCCCCTCACATCTTACGTGCCCCCAACTGGGGACCTGGCCAACAACCCAGGCATGTTCCCTGACTGGGAATCAAACCAGCGACCCTTTGGTTCACAGGCCACACTCAGACCACTGACTACACCAGCCAGGGCTCCTATACTGTTCTTAACCTCCCCCTGTCTATTTTGTACCTACCTCTTAATGCTTCTTATTCCCTGTACCTTTTCCCCCATTCTTCCCCCACCTGCTCCCTGCTGATAACCCTTCATGGCATCTCCATTTCTGTGATTCTGTTCCTGTTCTAGTTGTTTTCTTAGTTCCTTTTTGTTTTTGGTTTTGTTTTTGTTTTTTTTAGGTTCAATTGTTGATAGTTGTGAGTTTGTTGTCATTTTACTGTTTGTATTTTTTATCATCTTTTTCTTAGATAAGTCCCTTTAACATGAAATGTCTAGGATTTGAAGTACAATTTTGAGTATAACTATTGAGAGATGGCATTTTTGCTTTGTTCTTAGGGGAATAACATTCAGTGCTTTACTATTAAATATGTTAGGTGCAGGGGCTTTTTGTGAATGTAGACTGTGGAAGTTCCCTTCTTTCTAGTATGCTAATAGTTTTTATTGTGAATGGGTACGGAATTCTTTCAAATACTTTTTTTTCCTGCAACTATTTAAATAATCAGTGGTGATTTTTTCCTAAGTTGGCAAAGTAGGTTGATTGGTATTTGAATGTTAAACCAACCTTTCATTCCTGGGTTAAACACTACCTGGTTTTCATGTATTGTCATCGTTTTGATATATTACTGGAATTTCATTTTAATTTACCTGGTGGCTTTCTAACTATATCTTTTTGCAGTTTTTTAGTGATTATTATTTAGTGACAACACATCCTATTAATTTTCTTTTATCTGAAAATATTTTCATTTTACTTTCATTCTTGAAGGGTATTTTCCTGAATGTAACTGTTGGTATGGATCCCCCACTTCCCATTTTATACTTTTAAATATTTCATTCTGCTATCTTCTGACTTTCATATTTTCTTGTAAGAAATAAGTGAATTTTTATCTCTGTAATCCTATGAAAGTAATTTGCCTTTTTTTCTAGTTATATTCAGTATTACCTGTTTATTCTTAGTTTTCAACAGTTTGACTGTGATTTGTGCCTGGGTGTCTTTTTCTTGCCAATGTTTGCTGTGCTTCTTGAATCTGTAAAAAAAGTTTTTTTCTCAAAAAAATTTTTTTGCCCTTCTCTCTCCTTTTCTCCTTGTGAGACTCTTTGCATGTCTTTTAGACCCTCTGATATTGCCCCAGGGACTCTTTTTCCCCCCTTCTGAATATTTTTTCTCTGTTCTTCAGATTGGTTCTGTCTTAATGTTGACTTACTCATTTTGCCATTTCTAATGTGCCAGTAGTACATTAGTAAATACTTTTTTCAGGTATTTTCTGCTCCAGAATTACCATTTGGTCATTTTTATTGTTTCTTTTACTTTCTTGAAAATTTCTATCATTTCATTCAATACAAGCATATTTCCCTTTACATCCTTGAGTGTTTTAACAATAGCTGCTTTAAACTCTATCAGCTAATTCCAAAGACTTCATCTTCTCTTTCGTCTTTTCTCTTTGACCTGGGTCATGTTTTCCTGTGTCTTTGTATGTCAGATAATTTTGAATTGTATTCTGGCATACATGGATTATGGATTTCTAACCTCTGAATAGTATTTTTTACAGTCAAAAATTAATTTTAATGACATTTTATTTCTTTCTGTGCTGATTATCATTTCTTTATACTATACATTTCTTCTAGTAGTATTAGTCTTCCTCCCAAAGTATCTGCTCAAATAGTTTTTTGTGAGAGTTTGTGAATATTAAAGTGTTAGATTTTAGTGTCTTAAAATATCTTATTTTGACCTCAGACTTGAGTGACGTTTTATCCAGGTATTAGGTTCTAGGTTTTTAGTTTTTTACTTTCAATATTTTTAATAACATTGTCCATTGTTCATTGTTATCAGCTGTTGCTAGGGAGCAGTCAGCCATTAGTGTAATTATCATTTCTTTTGAGGTAATCCTCCTTTCCTTTGGAAGCTTTTAGGATTATGTCTGTTACTAGTATTTTACAGTGTGCCTAGATGTGAATTTGTTATTATGCTCCTCAGTATTTGTTCCTCAGTAACTTTAATGCAAAAACATTTTTAAGTTGTGGGAAATTACTAGCTAAATTATTTCAAACTATTGATATTCCACTCTATTTTTTAGCTAAATTATTTCAAACTATTGATATTCCACTCTATTTTTCAGTGATAGTGATTCCTTTTTCTCTCTGAAACATCTGAAATATATTAAAAATTTTTTGTATACTGTCCAAACTGTCCATTGACTGATGTCATCTAGAATGAATTCATGTTCCAGTTGTATATTTTATTGGCCTTACATAGTTTTTCCTTTTTTATTTCCTTTTTCCTATTTTATTCTTCATTTTTATTTTTAAATGCAGTTGATATACATTGGTCTATTAGTTTCAGGCATATATCCCAGTCATTAGACATCACATAACTGAGTGATCATTCTGCTAAATCTCATACCCATCTGACACCATACTAGTTATTAGAATATTATTAACTATGTTCCCTGTACTGTACCTTACACCCTCATGAGTGTTCTGTAACAGCCAATTTGTACTTAAGCCCTTCACCTTTTTCAGCCTTCCCCTAACCCTCCTCCCATCTGGCAGCCGTTAAACATTCTCTGTATCTATGTCTTGTTTGTGTTCTGCTTATTTGTTTATTTTGTTTTTAGATTCAGTTGTTGATAGATATGTATTTATTGCATTTTTATTGTTTATTTTTAAATTTTTTTCTCATTCTTGAAAAGAATATTCTTTAACATTTCATATAATATTAGGTGGTGGTGATGAACTCCATTAGCTTTTTCTTGTTAGGGAAGCATTTTATCTGTCCTTTGGTTCTAAATAATCACTTTACTGGGTAGAGTAATCTTGGTCGTAGGTCCTTGCTTTTCATCACTTTGAATATTTCTTGCCAATCCCTTCTGGACTGTGAAGTTTCTGTTGAGAAGTCATGTAACAGTCTTATGGGAGTTCCCTTGTACATACTAACTCTCTTGCTGCTTTTTAAGGTTCTCTCTTTGCCTTTAACCTTTGCATTTTAATTATGATGTGCCTTGGTGTGAACCTCTTTGCGTTTATCTTTTTTGGGACTCAGCACTCCCTACACTTGTGTGTCTTTTTTCCTTCACCAAGTTAGGGAAGTTATCTGTCATTATTTCTTCAAATAGGTTCTCAATCTCTTGCTCTTTTTCCTCTCTTTCTGTACTTTATGATGTGGATATTGTCTCAATTCATGTCCAAAGGTCCCTTACTCTGTCCTCATTTTTTAAAATTCTTTTTTCCTTTGCTACTCTGATTGTTTTCCTGCTACCTTGTCTTCCAAATCACTGATTTGGTTATCAGCTTCATCTACTCTAGATTCCCTGTAAATTATTCATTTTAGGATTTCCGGCCAAGATGGAGGCGTAGGCAGACACACTGTGCCTCCTCTCACAACCAAAATTAAGGACAACAAAGATTTAGAAACAAGAAAACAACCAGAACTCAGAAAATCGAACTGTTTGGAAGTCCAACAACGATTCATCCAGACCGGTAAGAGGGGCAGAGTCACAGCAGGAAAAAGCGGAGGTGCGGACCGGGCACGCAGGCAGCAGCAGCTGGCAGCCCCCAGGTGCACAGGCGGCGACTAGCAGAACCCAGGCACGGGGTGGCAACTGTGCAGAACCAGTGAGGCCGCACAAGGCAGCTGGCTGACCGGGTGGTCCCACATTCCCGCGCAGATAATCCAGGCAAAGGGGAAGCGGTGAAAGGGACTGGAGCCCGAGAGTGAACAGAGCAAGTGCCATTGTCTCCTCTCAGACCCCTCTCACCCCCACATACAGTGTCACTACCCAGCGACTGGGCTCTCCTGCCCTGAGGAACACCTGAGGCTCCACCCCTCACTACGTAACAGCCGCAACTAGACAAAAACAAACAAACAAACAAACAAAAAACCCAGAAATGAAAATGGCTCAAACTGGAGAACAAATCAAAGCCCCAGAGCCAATTTATGTAAGCAACGAAGAGATTGCCAACCTATCAGATGCACAATTCAAAACCCTGGTGATCAGGATGCTTACAGAATTGGTTGATTTTGATTTTGGTCACAAATTAGATGAAAAAATGAAGGCTACAATAAGTGAAATGAAGAAAGATGCATGGGGAACCAACAGAGATGGGAGGAAAACTGGGACTCAATGGAGTGGACCAGAAGGAAGAAAGAAACAACCAAACAGAAAACAAGGAAGAAACAAGAATTCAAAAACATGAGGAGAGGCTTAGGAACCTCCAGGACATCTTTAAACGTCCCAACATCTGAATTACAGGGGTACCAGAAGGGTAAGAAGAAGAGCAACCAGTGGAAAACTTATTTGAACAAATAATAAAGGAGAACTTCCCCAATCTGGCTAAGGAAATAGATTACCAAGAAGTCCAGGAAGCTCAGACAGTCCCAAAGAAGTTGGACCCAAAGAGGAACACAACAAGGCACATCATAATTACATTAACCAAGATTAAAATGAAGGAGAGAATTCTAGAAGCAGCAAGGGGTAAGGGGACAGTCACCTACAAAGGAGTTCCCATCAGACTGTCAGCTGATTTCTCAAAAGAGATCTTACAGGCAAGAA
>PVKU01016311.1:0-15058 GCA_004027475.1 Anoura caudifer | reverse complement strand
GATGCCGGATGGCCCGATTCTCAACCCAGGGGGCAGGGTGAGGGCTGAGCGGTGGGGATGCCCCTTGTCCACTGCACTGTCCTCCACAAATGTAGGGTGTCCATGCACAGCACAGCTGTCAATGAAGAAGTTCTGACACTTCTCACAATCTGGAGGTGAGAGCAACAGGGGTTAGGGAAGGTATAGGGCATGTTCCTGGACACAAGAGCTTCAGAGGGAGCCCTGCACTCACATTGTTGAGACTCAATCCTGTACTTCAGGTCACTAGATGAAGGGGATAATTTGGGGACCAAAGGACTGGATGAAATTATTGTATCATGACATGCTTCTTAGTGAGGGTCACTTACAAAGGTAGTCATCATCCTGGGGCTCAGCGACCTCTTGGTACACACAGTCCTTTCTTTCTTGTAGGCTGTACATCTTCATGTCCATTTTCCTTCTCCTGAGTTCTAAGTGAAGAAGGGCAGGTGAGCGAGGTTGGTGGGATCTGGAGTGTTAGTTCGCATTTTGTCAGATAACACAATCTCCTCCCATCAAATTATTGCCTGTCCTGTTGCTCACTCTGGTATTTTACTCAGTTAACTATTGGTTCAGAAGGCTAAGACTCCATGCTAATTGCAGATGACTGATTCAATTTTAGTTTCTAGATTTTCCCATTACCAGGTTTAATTCCCCAACCTTTGATCATTCATGAAACATCTGTTGAGTGCACATTATGTGTTAGGCATTGAGTAAAGGCCTGGGTACACAACACCAATAAAGTGTGGTTGCTATTATCACACATGGATTTATTGAACAAGTTGCATGTGTCACTTGTTTTAAATTTAATTTAATGTTTTCAAACAATATGAGTGATGTTTCCTTAACTTTACACATTAGCATTCAGGAGCTCAGAGAATGTACAGGATTTGCCCAAAGCTCCATTACTAACTTCAGTCTCAGCTTAGCCTTGCTTAAATCCAGGCCTATTGAAAGTCCGCCTGACATACCTAGGTCATACTTACCAGTCCTTGTATAGGACTTAGAGGAACTAAAGTTTCCAAATTATTTTCTCTTACCTGATTTTCATCTAGTGTGCTTTCCAAAGGCACATGTTTCTCCAGGAGGGAAGACTGGTTTCTGTGCATGCTCTGAGTCACTTGCAGTCATCAAATTTGCTGTTCCTGACAATTCCTTCAAACTATATTCATTGCTTAATAGCACCCTGGATGTTGCCTTCAATATAAGAGTCATATATTAAAAGATAACATGTATTTAATTTTTTAAGGCTTACAATACATTTTCCATGCATGTCTTTAAAACTTTAACCCTTGGAAATACCTAGGGAGTATAAATATGAGGGGATAGGACCATTGTGGGTAATGAACCCAAGATTAGAACTCATGCCTTACGGCTCTTTTCTTTCAACTGTGTCTATAATATTGTGAGTGAAGGATATTTGGAAGAGAATAAAGAAATAGTTGGCAGAAACATATGTAGACAATAAATAAAATGGTGATAAAATTTGTAATACTTTAGAAAGAATATTTGTACTTAGATTAGCTGGTTCCTACAAATTCTGTTTCAATAAGGCTGTACCAGTAGCTAGCTGTCTTCAGTTTCATGATCCATAACATGCTAATATTCAGTGTTCTTTGAATGTGCAATTAAATAATGCTCACCAAAGTGTTCTGTGAATTACAGTTCTGCTATCAATTTACCCCTCAGGTCTCCCTATATTTCAAATCTCACAGAAATTACTTTCAGCGTTCATCAATCATCTTCTGGTTTAATTTGTAATTGTGAAATCACGCATTCAGCAAACATTTGGGGGCCTCAGGGGTCCTGATCTGGGCCTGTGACCTCTGAGAAGACTCAGGTATGGATCAGCCTCTCAAAGAGCTCACAATGCAGAGGCAGGCAGGCTGAACAAATGATTCTAAATAGGGTGAGAGTGGACTCACTGGAACTCAGAGAAAGAAGCTGTTACTTCACCTTACAAGAAAATGGCATTTGAAATCAGTTCCAGACAGATGAGTTTCTGTTGAAAAGTGTGTAACCTATATGAAATCCTTAAGTCATTTTATTATTTGTTGTTTCTCAATCATGAAACCAGAAGCTCCTCAGGGGTGGGAGATGCTTTCTTTGATTAAAGTGGGAGGCTGTGATCCTGGACATTTTACACTCCTCTTCATCTGGGACCATCTACTGTAGAAACTGCTTATACATTGTATGCTTTTCCTAGTCAGAGGGTCTTATGCATCTGTCATTTCAGCATAGCAGAAGATCATTTCGGTTGAAATCATGTCAGATGAATGGTGTAATGACATATGAATGAGAGTGTAAATTTTAGAAACTATCAAAGTTTATTTTTCTAATTTTTAAAAAAAGATTTTATTTTCTTGAGAGGGGGAAGGGAGGGAGAAAGAGAGGGAGAGAAACATTGATAACTTTCCTCTTGCATACATCCCAACCAGGAACCTGGCTCACATCCCAGGCATGCACCCTGACCAGGAATCAAACCAGCCATCTTTCGTTTTGTAGGATGACACCCAACTGAGTCATGCTGGCTAGGGTAAAACTATGAAAGCTTTAATGAGTTTGTAAAGTGGTTTAGAGAAGCAAGTATGGGTTAGATTGCACTACCACCGATACTGTGATCTTAGACATATAATCAGACACCTCTGCATCTCTGAAAGCTTACTTTCCTCATTGTAAATGGTGACAGTTACAGTACGTACCTCATCGGCCTATTGTGATGTTTAAGTGAGTTTATTCACATAGAATTCTTAAAGTATGAAACAAGTGGTAGTTACTATTGTTGCTGTAGTTGTTAACTGTTAAGATGATGATGAGCTGTGGCTGGTGTGGCTCAGTGGATTGTGCACTAGCCTGCAGACTGAAAGGTCATCAGTTCCATTCCTGGTCAGAGCACATGCCTGGGTTATGGACCAGGTCCCCCAGTTGGGGTGTGCAAGAGGCAAGCTATTCATGTTTCTCTCCTTTTCTTTCTCCCTCCATTGCCCGCCCTCTAAAAAATCAATAAATAAAATATTTTTAAAAAGATGATAATGTCAGACAATGTGTTGAAGAGACCAGGAAAGGAAGGCAGCAGTTCCTAGGACACACTCTGCATTTTCCTACTCTCACCTGCCTTTCTATCCATGAGGAAAATTTTCTTGTCAATAGGATTTGGGAAATACTCACCTTCTGATGTTTACTCTGTGCCCTTCTGAAGGCCACCCAAGAAGGTTTGACTGAAAGATGAGAAAATGGTGTTTTGGTTGGTAAATGTTTCCAAAATGTAAAGATTCTTATTAGAGACACAGAATTCTGAATGAGAGTAGTGCAAGAACAATCCCAGAAGACTGGAAAATGTTTTCTGAGGTACCATTAAGGCCTAGACTTATATTTGGGCCATCAAGTAATTTCATTAGAATGTTAAAAAAAAAAAAAACCACGAAGTGCCATCCACGCTTCATCCTATGTTCATAAAGCATCTACTACATTTATTAAAAAATAAATTAGCCTCTCCTGACAAAAATGTAGTAAAATTAACTGCACAGAAACTCCATGTCTTCAATATAACCCTTTCTCCATCTTGTTGTCTTCATTCAAACTGGTCTCATCTGGGCTAACAACACGAGGACCACCTTGGCTCCTCTCTCTGGTATCCTCTCCCCTATGCACATACTGGCCATCCACACCCTTCCTTAATCATTAGACTCTGGTCAGCATCCACAGTCTGTTGACCACAGAAACAGAATTCCAGTCAAGTTAAAGATCACATCTTGACTTCGGCTGTGTTTCAATCCCAGACCCATGAATGTGGACTGACCAACTGAACACTCACGATACTGGACAGAATGGCACCATGGCCAACATCAGGAAATGATACAGTGATCACCCATTCCCGACCCTGACCCTTCCCCCATCTCCTGTAATCACCATGGTTAATACTGTCTGCCTTCTGTTTCCATGCAGGCCATTGGGCAGTCAGGTGTGGGGACCCTCCTCACCGGCCAGTCCTGCCTCCCTCTCTTGCAACGACAACTCTTCTGAATTAGTTATTTCTTATTCACTTGTATGTTCTTATGCATTTACTGTTTATTAATGTATCTATAAATATATATGATTGTGTTACACACTTGAAAGTTTACATGAATAGCCCCTCACTGTACGATACACAATTTTGCATCTTGCTTGTTCACTGGACAAGCAAACCCTGCTCCCTGGTTAACTCCTGAGATGCAGCCTGACGTAAACCAGGTCCAAGTCAGGAAGGCCGCTCTGGCTCCTCCTGCTCCTCACCTTGCTGCCTTGGACTCCATTCTTCATCAAAGTCCTCAGGGTCCTCCTCTTGGAGCTCGGTGGCCTGCCTGCGGTGGTGATACAGGGCAGCTGGTCGCAGGGCCCTGAGAACTGGAAAGAGACAAAACTTCTGTCCTGAATGCAAAGAGCCTGGAGGAGGAACAAGCTCCAGGAAGCCCGTGATCAGATGGGAGAGTCGACAGTGAGTTGCTGTGAGCGCTGCACCCACAGCACCAGCCCTGATGGCTGCCCACGCAGGAGGGAGCTGCAGGCGGATGGAGCCACCTGAGCCAGAGCCAGCCCAGCAGCCTGTCAGGTCACCAGGCCCCTGGGCCCAGCGCCTGCGCACTCGCTACCTAGGCCACTAGCACGTCCAAGTTCCTCTTCAGGATCCGGTACGGCCTTTCTCCCCGGTTGGTTGGCCGGGCGCCCTTGGGGCTGGGTGGGCCAAGCCGCGCTGCCGCAGAACCCCTCCCCCACCCTTGTTCCCGCCCCTGCCCTACACGGCGCCTCAGCACAGGCTCTGCAGGCCGCAGCCCAGGCGTCTGAGGGGCCCAGTCTGCAGGGCGGGCCTGTGGCGGCGCCAGGAAACACGCTTTTCCCAGGGAAGGGCTCGGAGGTGCACCCGTGGTTCTGGAGAAGCCTGTATGAGACGCAGGCGCAGTCTCTTGCAGACCGCCATCTCTCAGGCTGAGAGCCTTGGGGTCCCTCAGGACAGGAACCCGCGTTTTCCAGGCTGAGGACGCTTAGAATGCCTGGGGAAAGGGTCAGACCTATGAGGCTGAGGAGACTTGGGGCCTCTCATCGAGGGGCTTCAGGGTCCCCACCATCGAGGTAGTTTCCAGGACGACGGCATTCGGGGTCTCTGAGTTTGGGGAGATTTGGTCTTTCCGGGTGAGCTGCAGGTAGGGTGCCCGGAGCTGAGGGGAACTGGGATTTTCAGGCTGTTTGGGAGTCTAAGCGTTGGGGATTAGGAGATGGGGGGGTCTGCCAGGTTAGCGGATGTAGGCCCCTCAGGATGAGGGCATCTGGGTCTCTTAGGCGGGACTTTGAAGGTCTCGGCCTAAAGGTTCCACATGGCAAGACTCCCTGCTTACTGGTCAGTCTCCCGGGGCCCCTGCCCCTGCGGCGCTGCCCACCTCGTCGGAACGTCCTCTCCAGGATCCTGGCCTTCCCTCCCTCGCGAGGAGTGAGGCTGCCCAGGGCGAGGTTCCTTCCTGGATAGCCACGTGGGAGCAGTCCGCCAATCAGTGCTGCGATCCCTGGGGCCTGTCCGCCAATGGGAGGTCAGAAGAAGCTGAAATAGCGGGGGAAGGGGGCGGAGCCCCTTGGGTTCCGGACTGGCCGGCGGAAGACCCGCCCCCCCCCCCGCGGGGATGGGCTGCTGTGGGTCTCGCGAGCGCCTGTCACACAGCTTGCAACGATATTACCATGGCTTGGTGGTTTCCTCGCTCTTTTTCCTGTTGAGGGACACACGCCACGGGAGCTGGGAGCCCTGACCCGGAGCCGGACTTTAGGGTGGATGTGGCCCTCTTGCCGCCTGACAAAGTGTCTTTGTTTCACCAGACGGTAGTCGGGATCCCCAACTTTCGTCTAGATCCGTCCGTGCCCTCCCTTCTCAAACCCACTTTCAGCAAAAGCTGTATAAGCAGTGAGGACGCGGTCAAGACTACATTGCATTCTAGGAAACCTAAGTCAGTAAATTCTAACCACGCAATTCATAGGCATAAAATACGTCCCAGAGAGATCAAATATTTAAACACAACAAATTACATAATAAGTATACTGCAAAATACACTGGGAGAATTTCATGTCTCAAAGAAGTGGCGTTATGAGAAATAGGTATGTTTAAGTAACTCAAGTCTAAGAACATTTCAAGGTTTACCTATTAAAAACTAAAAAAAAAAAAGAACATTTCAGAAATAGGATGACAAGATAAAACCAAACAAAATTAAATAAATGTAGAAATACTCGAAAAATGTACAAGTATTTTGCATAAAAATAACATCGAATTTTAGGACAGAGGTCCATAGAGCAGGGTCAGTGTAGCGGCTACTGGCTTTCACGGGATAAAGTGAGAAGAGTGTCTCTGGTCCTTACCTCGTTTTGAGCACATAAATGTAACTTGATTTCCATGGACTGGACATGAGCCAACCAATTATTTCTGTGAAACTGCATAAAGGGAAACCTCACTAAAGTGAAGTTGGGGTCAGCGGGGTGCTCTACATAGTACCACCTGGGGTCAATTACAGGAAAAATTGCCTGTCACAGGTCCCAACATGAAGATGTACCATGTGTCTCCCAGGAGAAGCCGACACCCCAGCAACTCAGCCAGAGAGAAGCCATGGTCATCCTGAACTGACACTTTCCTCCAACACACTTTCATTTGAAATGACTCCTCCCAACTTTCTCCTTTCTCCCTGTAAAATAACGTTCCTTTCCTTTACTTGTGTAGCTTGCCTATGACTTTTGCTACAGCTTGCTTGTCCTCAATTGCCTTTTTTTTACTGTTTCTGAATAAACCCCTTATCTGCTGGTAAAATAGCTGACTGCTATATTTTTAAGGTCAACAGAATTTGGTGGCCCATATGGGGATCCAGAGGACTCCTGACATCTCTGAGGCTGATGAGCAAGCAGGTTCAGTTTCCTTGCTCTGAAAGACTCGGGAAAGGGTCCTTTGGTGCAGACTCTCCAGTGATCATTTTGAGAATAGCTATCCAGAAATAACATCCTCATACCCTCTAATTCAGAAATTCCACTTTTTCAAAAATTTCCTCTATTAGTTCTGACTTGGTAGCTCAGTTGGTTAGAGTGTCCTGCCTGTATGCCAAGGTGGTCAGTTCATTCTCCAGTCAGGGCACATACAAGAAGCAACCAATGAATGAATACATAAGTGGAGCAACTCTCTCTCTCTTTCAAATTAATAAATGAAGTTAAAAGCATAAAAAATTTCCCCCTAGGTATGCTTCCCTGTGTATGAAGTATGTTTAATACATTTTATCCAACACATATAATAACAGCTATAATTTTAAAGTTTTCAGTAGAAGAGAATTTGTTAAATTATAGTTTGCTCACACTATGAAACATTATAGAACATTAAAAATGGGTGAGAATATACAATACTTCATTAAAGAAATAAAACCTAGTAAGGTGGTTCTAATAGCTTTTAACAGAAAATAATTCCTGAATAAGGTTGTCATGTGAGAAAAGTATCCTGCAAAACAAATTGTGTTAAAAAAAAAAAAACAAAAAACCCAGGCGGAAGACATGCTGAGGGGAGACACAGGGATTAGTCACAGCGTTCAGGTTCTGGGCAACACGCAGGGGAAAACTTGCTTTTCCTTCACATCATTTGAAATGTTGTGTCAGTTCTTTTCTCTTTTACTTAAAATAAACCTATGTATAAATATTTTTTTGTAGATAAAAGAATAGATGAGCAGTAGTTGGTTATGTATGTATGCATTTAAAAATGACTCAACAAAATTTCTGCACACCCTCATTAAATCCAGTGGCCTGTGCTGCCTTCCTCATCAGAATAGCACCTTGACCACCCAAAGTGTCTAATTTGCATCCAAAACTCTATTCCAGCAGGAACATTTCCACAGTGTAAAATATATTGTGTCAAACAGTTACTGTTTGTTTGAGAGATGAAAACCATTTATTATAAAACAATGAATTTTATATTTAAGTATTGGATCCAAGGTCATTTATAGAAATGCTATTAAGAATATTATAAGCCCTGACTAGTGTGGTTCAGCTTCTGTGTCAGGCTGTTGGCAACCACCCTGCCTGGTTTCAGGAGCTGCAACCCTCCTATGGCTAAGACTGAGTGAGCGACCTTCAGACCCTAAGCCACTAAGGAGACAAGGCTTATCTCCCTGGCAGGAGTGCTGCTTATGCTCCTTTTACTTCATCCATAACTGGCCCCCAATACTTGATCGGTTAGGCAATGACAGGTAAGATTCTCCAAGCGGGGAACAACCTAAGGCAGGCACGATCACGTGGAGGCCCCAATGAAGGACTTGAGGGGCTACAGCAAAAGGGGGTGATGGACCCTCGCCCCTCAGCTATCCTGACATAGCCTGAGTCCTCATTCTGTCTGCAAGAAGTCTCCTAATCTCTTGGCTGCCTTGCTTACTCTGCCTGACTTAAGCCTGAAACAATGACAGGGCGGTGTAACTTTGTGCTGGATAGGGCGGGTTCCCCAGGGTGATCAGGCTTAAGAAAGAATATATAAAATCCTGTGAAACTTGCTTTGCTAAGAATGCTCTCAAGTAAATGAAATGGGTCTGAGCAGGAAATGAATTTGTTTTCCATAGTTTTGTAGCCTTTTAGCTATCAGACCCTGACTCAGAATAAGCCCTCAGAGTTCTTTGTATGTTATCTACTGTTTGATCCTTACTACTTGATAATGATTAATGAGCTTTACCTATATTCCTGTGCAAATTAAATCCAATAAAAGCCTGTCATGGAGAGGGCATTGCGTGCTCTCCTCTTGAGAAAGTGGCCAGGCCACTCCAAGGCACTCTCCCCTTGAGAGAGTGGCAGTGCCATCTCTTTCCCTCCACAGGACTCGGTAGTCCGTGTGAATTTGTCTCGTATCTCATCCACAATGGTGGACCCCACGAGCTGGGGTCCACATCATCTGGCATCTGGCAACTAGGGTTCATCGCCCAGCTCCAAGTCTGGAGTCTGGCTGTGGGGTCTTGGTTACAGATCTGGGTCCTGTCTCTGAGGTCTGTGGCCTGGGTTTGAATCTATTTGGCTATGGGTCTCGGATCTGGGGTGTCTTTGGGTGTGGCTTTGGGGTCTCTGGGTTTGTGTGTGGGGTCCATGTGCGTGTCTATAAATTGATAGCTGTTGGCTCCATGTCAATGCCAAGAGGAGCCCCAAGATTGGGGCGTGGTGAAGAAGAAAACTTTAGTGCAAATACCTCAATTTTAATACACAATGGCTGTGAGTACAGAAGGGTTGTTAAGAAGCTCAGTATTGTTACAGGTGAATTATGAAGCAGCACACTGTGTATCAACTCAGTAGTGCTGCTTCTTAGCTATGTAGCATCAGAGCTGCGAGGAGGCCCTGAAGTGAGGCAGCCCTGGGGCAAACTCCCTGTCTGGCTGTGCTGCTTAGGGCTTCTCCACTCATCCACATGACTTCTCATCTAGACCTTTCATTTCCTCTTTGCTCAGCTGCATTTGTACATAAAGAAGTGAAAATTGGGCCCCTGGCTGGTGAAGCTCAGTGGATTGAGCGCGGGCCTGCGAACCAAAGGATCGCGGTTTGATTCCCAGTCAGGGCACATGCCTGGGTTGCAGACAGTTCCCAGCAGGGGACACACAAGAGGCAACCACACATTGATGTTTCTCTCCCTCTCTCCTTCCCTTCCCCTCCAAAGATAAAATAAATAAAATCTTAAAAAAAAAAAAAAAGAAGTGAAAATTGGGAAAGGAGCTCCTCTGAACGATGAGATCAGAGTCTGATGTTGCCACAACAACATACTAGATTATTATTATTTTTAAATTATACTGTGTTTTCCTCTAGTACTTTTTAAGCCCAAACTGAGACTGCCCTTTTTGTTGTTGCTGCTGCTTACTTAAACTATATAGAAAAATAAAAATAGTTGAAAGTCCTACCCAAACAGGTAATAACTGCTATTATATTAAGTATATACACTTCTAAACAAGGTGGGGGTGTGTGGGGTGGGATGGGTGGAGGAAGGCAAAAGGGAAAAATTGGGAAATTGTAATAGAATAACAATAAAAAAATCATTTAATGAAAAAATTGTATATATCCTTCCAGACATCACTACTTGTACATTTCCATTCTTCCACTTTCTCTGGATTTAATTTACTATTTCGGCTTTGTAATATGATGCAAAATTTGTGAAATTTCAGGCTTTCTTCCTAATGTGTGGATTTATCAATACATTTTTCCCAGAGTGTTTTTTATGTACTATTTTTATTATTATTCAGTTCAAATTATTTTTTAACTGCAATTGTAATTTAATTTGCAGGTTATTTTGAAGTGTATTTTATAATTTTTATATATAAGGACTTTCTAGTTATCTTTTATTACTGATTGCTAGATTAGCTGCAATGAGAGCAAGAAACATACTTTATATAATTTCAATCCTTTGATATATTTTTTTGAAATTTGCTCCATAGTACATTATTGTCAATGTAAAAAAAATACAAAAACAAAAACAAAAACAAAACCCCTCCAAGCGTGGTTCTCTGCTGTCATTGTCATCTCTCGTTCATTTTGGGGATAACACCTTAGTGTGGTCAACAAGAAAAGTGGTTGATTCTGGTGGAATGACAATGACTGTTGATGGCAATGGTATTTAGAAGCGTATTTTAAAATGTCTAAATGTATGAAGTGTCCAGTTACTTTGTGACTGGTTTCCAGATTATGGCAAAAGAAGCAGTAAATGTGTTTTATGTGCCACAAAAGTTTCTGCTGGAACTTGCTGTATGGTGTAATAGAGTCAGGTTTTTAGATGTTCCAAGTGTGCTTGAAAATCATTTGTCATTTGCTTTGTTTGTTGCAGCTTCCTTAAACAATGAAGAAAGTAAAATCTATTTAAAATAAATTTTAACCCAAGTGGCTAAAATAAATAAATAAATAAAACCGCTATCATTTTATATGTAAAAGCCAAACAAACCGTTTGTCCAAGCCACTAATAACTTGTCCCAAGAGTGAATCTCTGCTGCCATCTCGTGGGAATTTGGGGGAATAACATATTAGTACAGGTCAGCAGGTAAAGTGGTTGATTATAGTGGAACATCAGAGACCGTTGATTTTTTTTTAAGACTGTTTCGAGGTACAACTCTCAGGTCCCAGTGTCAGTGAGCAGTTCCTCGGGACCACTTTTTATGAGCACATCATCTAGACCAGACACTGGATTTGGGACTGCACCATTGGTTCTTTTCTTAGATTATATGTTTAAATTACTCTTTGTGTATATAAAAGATATTTATTTCTGCATGTTATTTACCACACAATTTATTAAGTTGTATTACTTATAATAACTTTAAGTTGATATTCATGAGTTGTGAAGGTAAGATATCATGCAATAAAAAATTATGTTAGTATTGCTGTATAAAACATGAAAAAATAGTTTAAGCTTGGAATAAAACATGAAGACATAAATAGTTAAAATTGTGTTGTTATAAGCTCATTAAATAAAACAGTAACATGATTCTTAGCATTGCAAGTGAGTTCAGGACCTGGAGCAATGTTGTTCTAGAAATCAGAAGTACTTTGTAAGTAAAATTGTGCCCCTTGTAGGTAATCTGAGGAACTCACAATATGGCAAAGAGGAGAATGTTAGATAGTGAATTCTGGAATCTAAAAGCATAAGATTATAGATTCTAAGTAATTTTCAGAAACAATTATTGAAGAGTGATTTATGGGCAATGAAAAGAGACAGAGACCCTCAGTGCTGTGGTTTACCAGAGTGTGGTTCAGTCTCTTAAGGTGTCATATCTTCCTTGGGTTCTGAGCTTTCATGGGTGTCTTCTTAGCCAAGGACATTCCTCTCCAGTCTTTGTAAGATGGCTGGCAGTTTAATTTATTTTTTGTTGTTGTTCTAGCTGTCAGCCTCCAGGTTGCCTGTCCAGAGAGAGGCCTCCTGAGGTACAGCAGCCAGGGAGAAAACCTCTGATCTTGAAGCTTTGATCATCTTTGGAACCTTAGTGATCTGGCCTTAATACGCAGTATTTTTACTATTATTCCATGCAAATTATTTTCTAATCCCAATTGTGATTTATTTTGGGTGGTTATTTAGAAGTGTATTTCATAATTTGTAAATATAAGTATTTTCTAGTTATCTGTTGTTACTGATTTCTTGATTCATGGCAGTGAGAGCAAGAAATATATATGTATATATTTGAAATTTGTTGGAACTTGCTTTATATCACTATATGGTCAGTGTTTAAAAAAGTTTCCAGGGTGCTTGGAAAGCATCTGCAATTTGCAGTTTTGGGGTGTAGTGAAGTACTTATGCCTACTGAATGCAATTTGCTTGTCATGTTTTATTTTTTTTATATTTTTACTATTTTTTGTGGGTTTTATTAGTTCTGAAATAGAACCTGAATGATAGAGGTTGGTTAAATCTCCTGTTATGATTATTAATTTGTGTACTTTTCCATGTAGCTCTGTTCTATATAATTTTGAGTTTATGTTATTAAGTGAATACAAATTTGGAATTAACTGGTAAATTGAACTTACTGATATGAAGTACTCCTTTTTATTTGTAGTAGTTTTTTTATCTTCAAGTCTACTATATGTTTTTTATTTTTCATTTGGTTAATGTTTGTATAGGGTATTTTTCCCATTCTTTCACTTTAGATCTCTTGGTATGTTTTAGATAGCTCTCAGTGTTTTATATTAGTTATGAGTGGCTATTAAAATCAATTAAAGAATTGATTTTGGTGGAGGATGTAATGTAGGGGGCCCAATATTTTCCCCATTCACTTGTTCCAACACCTTTTATTATATCACAAATATTTTCCCACAGATCTAAGGAAAGATCTTTGTCATAGAAAATTTCCATCTGACTTTGCATTTATCATTGGACTTTGTATTCTGTCCCATCAATTTGTCTATTCAAAGGCCATTACCCCACTGTTTAGATTAATGTAGATTTATAACACAATACATAGTTTTGTTTGGTTGGGCTAGGTTGTATTTATTGATTTGCTTTTCCAGAATTGCCGCAGTCCAGCTGCAGCAGGATCCAGGGGGGTCCCGAAGGTGGGTAAGGCGTCGGCGCATGGAGATCAGGCAACGACACACCTCAGAGGATGGTGAAGCACTGATTCGTTTATTACAAGCACAAGTGGATTTTCATATTTTCTTTTTTGGCATAGCTCAACATTCACAGGTGCATAGCATGATCAGTTAAGCAGAAAAAAATCAATAAAAAGTAACCAGGAACAGTACAAAAGTTCCCAAAGATTCAGTTATATTAAACAAAGATTATTTTGACTAGGATACCCATAAATCAGACAATTAGAATTTCTCAGAATCTGTTCATAGGGCAAAAGTATACGGTAGATTGAGCAGAGGCAATAAGGCCTTTATGATGTCCAACTTAGCTATATATCTTTTTTGTCTAAAATGTTTCTCTGTGTACTATAAACTTTAACTTCATAGTAACTGTTTCTACCTGCTTAATAGCTAACCAGCTTTTCTTATTTCTAAGGCTGTCTAATTGATATATATTCCTATTCAAGGTGAAGGAGGGGCTGTTACTCTAACGACTTTTAGACATTCAGGGACTTTCTATTATTTTGTATAACTTCATTGGAATTATACTAATCAATGAACCTAAAATACAAATGTCTAACAATCCTACCACCTTTTGTTCACCAAAACAAACATGTAAGGAGAGATAAACAGGAAATCTAGCTACAGTTGTTAATTCAAGAAGTCTAACTTATTATTTTATTTTTTATTTCTTGAACACTAAGGGGCCCAGACCGCTTAAGTCTCTCAAACCAGGGTAATTTAAATAAGCCAACATGTTTTCTCTTATGGTTAATAATTATATTGCCCTGGCTGTCGTACACCCCTGTATAAGGGAGAGGGAAATCTGTGGAGATTTTTTCATCCTTTCAGGCAGTTCCATGGGGAATACTGTCCCTTCCTCTTGGGTGGTACAGGAATGAGTAATTACAGTACAATGCCTATATTCAGTAGCAAAAGCAAAATAATTAAAATAAAACAGCCAATTGTTAACCCAATTTGGATGCCACGTTCTCTTCCGGGGAGACGAATTCCTTGAACTCGAGTCCTCCATGCCCAGACGTTGTCAGATAACATGGTTGGAAGAGGACGTGGCACAGAATTGTCTTTTCTTTCCTCATTTTAACAAGTGTACTGAAAATGAGTTTGTTTTAGTTTTAAAATGTTGATATTTTAAACTGTATCACAATAAATTTATCAGCAATTTTGGGACATTGACATTCTTATGTTTTTTTTATGGAAGAGCATGATGTACTTTCCAGTTCAAGTGTCTTTCATTGGGCATCATTTTAACATTCTGTTCACACAGATCATGCACGTTCTTGCTAAGGTTAACGTTAGGTATTGTATCTCTTTTGTTGCTATTGGTTCTTTTCAATTCTATCTTTAACTTACTGTTTCTCTCTCTCTCTCTATATATATATATATAAAGGATATTTATTTGTGTGTGTTATTTCCCCTCACTGTAATAAACTCTATTACTTGTAATCATTGCGTTGCTTTTCATGATTCATCAAGATAAATAAGTTATCTTACAATAATAAAATTGCACTTTAGTTATGTAAAAACATGTACAAATAGATAACTCTAGAAAGGAAATGTGAAGAAATGAGGTAATGTGAGGAGTTAAAAAATTTGTTGATGGTAAGTTCATTAATGGTAAAATAAAAGAGGAACAGGATACTTATTTTTAAATGAGTTCAGGGTTTGGACTCCTGGTCTTGTAGAAATGAAATGGCGCCCCCAGTACGTTATCTGAGGAACTCACGATATGGCAAATGGGCGCATTTTCAGTGAGGAAGATTAGAGATGGTGAATTTTGGAACGTAGAAAGCAAGAGTATTTACTTTTAGTGACGTTACCGAACAGTTATCAAGGAGTGACTATGAGCAATGACACAGCCGTCATCATCGCACGCCTGCGGCGCTTCACCACCGTGACTCAGTCTCCCCAGGTGTGCGTCCCTTCCACCTGCTGCGCTTGGGCAGGTGCCCGCTCAGCCTGGACGCTTCCACCG
>PVKU01016310.1:0-15064 GCA_004027475.1 Anoura caudifer | reverse complement strand
GGCCTCCTCCAGCTCCTCTGTGCGCTGGATGGCATCCGTCTCATACTTGGTCCTCCACTGGGCAACCTCGCTGTTGGCCTTGGACATTGCCCTCTGAAGCTCGGCCTTGGCTTCCTGTTCCTCCTCGTACTGTTCCCGCAGCAGGTCACAGTCATGGCGTGAGGACTGCAGGGCATGGGCCAGAGCACTCTTGGCCTGAGAACATAGAGATTGGTGATTTAATTTTATGTATTTAAAGTGCTATTGAGTACCTAAGCTCCTGTAGGTTACCAGAAC
The DNA here is from genome assembly GCA_004027475.1 of Anoura caudifer. Lineage (NCBI taxonomy): Eukaryota > Metazoa > Chordata > Mammalia > Chiroptera > Phyllostomidae > Anoura > Anoura caudifer. The sequence continues at coordinate 14,788 of PVKU01016310.1, read as the reverse complement.
AAAATCTGTAGAAGTAAGCAGAAACAAGGATAATAACAGGAACAACAACAAGTAGGGCTTACCTTTATCTCCTCTTCAAGCTGCCTTTTCAGTTCCTCAATCTGTTGTGTGAATGCTTGTTTGCCCCTTGAGAGTTGGGAAACTAAAGAGTCCTTTTCATCTAGCTGGCGTGAATATTCACCTATAAGGACCAAAATCCAGAAAATGCAACTTTACTTTGGAAATCAAAGCTGTAAATTAAAAAGGGAGCAGGGAAAGGGAGCTGAGTCAAAACAGGATGGAGATCATGGATTACAGCAAACCCCCCAACATCCACTTCAACTCTGACAAGAAAATCTATGTAGAACTGACAAGTATGGAAAATGTTGAGGCGGATTATGTGCTATGAACAACACAAAGATTTTGGGAGATATTTAAGATTATTTGATTACCATAGAAATCATTAAAAGACGTGAAAAGAAATATAAGTCAAACCAACAAAACATTGTCTAAGGCAATAGTGTACTAGTTTACTTTTCATTGAAAGCTGATTAGAAACAATTATTCTGTAGAAAATAGGAGACTTTGAGCAATTCCCTCTGTAAGTAGAAGTGATGTTCAAAAGAAAATCGTGGAATCATTTTTTTATTAAGAAATGATCAAGTATTCTTCCATTCCCCCAAGGAGTTGATTTATGGATCACTAATCAGTTCGTAAAGTAAATGGCAATTAAATTGATCTCCAATTCTTTAAGCATCATAATTCAGAAAATACATTATATTAAATATAGAGAAAAACTTTTCAACACCATTTTAGAGATAAGGTTACCTGGAAGCCTTATCTCTAACATTTCATAAGAATCACAACTTGCTTTTTTCTATCTACCACTAAATTACTAGGTGCAAACATGTATTGAGGAAGAAAAAAATACAAGGAATATTTTGATTCTTTTACAATACAATTTTTCTTTTTCATAGAGTGTATTTACCATTTATTTATGTGATAGTAATAAAAACTGTACTTTGTGCTGTGTTCTAGAAAGAACAGTATTTGAATTATCATGAAAGAGTCAAGTGGTTCCAACACTTTGATTTGCCTATTGATTTAATAGTTCAGATGATCTATAAACAATTTCCATCATGCTACTTTTCCCTAGGGGATGCAGAACTGTGGTTGAAAGGTGGACAAGTTGACAGGGGGAGGAATGAATGCAGAGACTCCCCACTTTGGATATTCAAAATGCTAAAAACCTCACTTGAGTGCTCCTGGGCTGGGTTGTGATCCTGAATATTTCCCTACTTCACTGTGGTAGCTACCAGCAATTGGAAAAACTTCAGGAAAATGACTAGAGTAAGCATTCTTAGACAAGCCGTTTTATCACTACCATAATTTGTGAACTTAAGATGACAATAACATTATACAGGCTATTAAGAACTGGAGTAATAACTTGCAGAAGCATTTGGAAAAGTGAAAATAAATATTGTGAGGATACACTTTTTATTTAATGACTTTTTGATTAGAGTCAAATCTGCTTTAAAATGTTTTAAAAAAACAACAATCGAGACTTCCAGCCAAGATGGAAGTGTAGGTGGACAGACTGTGCCTCCTCACACAATCAAAATTAAGGACAACAGAGATTTAGAAACAAGAAAACAATCAGAACTGATAGAAAATTGAACTGTATGGAAGTCCGGCAACCATTCATCCAGACTGGTAAGAGGGGCAGAGTCTGGCAGGAAAAAGTGGAGGTTGGAGGACCCAGGCGAGCAGGCAGCAGCTGATAGATCCCAAGCGCACAGGTGGTGACTAGTGGACCCAGGGCATAGGGTGGCAATGGGCAGACCCAGTGAGGCTGCACAAGGTGGCTGGCTGACCAAGCAGTCCCACATTTGTGCACAGATGATCCAGGTGAAAACAGAGAGTGGGACAGACCTTGCAACCTAGGGCCCCAGTGCCAGGGAATAAAACCTAAAAACACTGGTTGAAAACACTTGTTGGGGGTGAGGGGCCAAGAGAGACTCCCAGCCTCACAGAAGAGTTTGCTGGAGAGGCCCACGTGGTCCTGGGATGTACACAAGCCCAACCACGTGGAAATCAGCACCAGAAGGGCCCAATTTGCTTTGGGGAAGCAGTGTAAGGGACTGGAATCTGAGAGAGAGCAGAGCAAGCGCCATTGTTCCCTCTCGGACCCTGCCCCCACATATAGCATCACAACCCAGCAACTGGGCTGCCCCGCTCTGGAGAACACCTAAGGTTCCACCCCTCACTACGTAACAGCCGTGACCAGACCAAAAAACAAAACAAAACAAAACAAAAAACCCCAAAATGCCTCAAATGGGAGAACAGATCAAAGCCCCAGTGCCAATTCATCTAAGCGATGAAGAGATAGCCAACCTATCAGATGCACAGTTCAAAACCCTGGTGATCAGGATGCTCACAGAACTGGTTGATTTTGCTCACAAATTAGATGAACAAATGAAGACTACAACAAGTGAAATGAAGGAAAATGCACAGGGAACCAATAGTGATGGGAGGAAAACTGGGACTCAAATCAATGGAGTGGACCAGAAGGAAGACAGAAACAACCAAACAGAAAAGAAAGGAAGAAACAGAATTCAGAAAAATGAGGAGAGGCTTAGGAACCTTCAGGTCATCTTTACATGTCCCAACATCCGAATTATAGAGGTACCGGAAGGGGAAGAGGAAGAGCAACAAGTGGAAAACTTATCTGAACAAATAATAAAGGAGAACTTCCCCAATCTGGCAAAGGAAATAGACTTCCAGGAAGTCCAGGAAGCTCAGAGAGTCCCAAAGAAGTTGGACCCAAGGAGGAACACACCAAGGCACATCATAATTACATTAGCCAGATTAAAATGAAGGAGAGAATTCTAGAAGTAGCAAGGGATAAGGGCACAGTCACCTACAAAGGAGTTCCCATCAGACTGTCAGCTAATTTCTCAAAAGAGACCTTACAGGCAAGAAGGGGCTGCAAAGAAGTATTTCAAGTCATGAAAGTCAAGAACCTACATCCAAGATTGCTCTATCCAGCAAAGCTTCATTTAGAATGGAAGGGAAGATAAAGCGCTTCTCAGATGAGGTCAAGTTAAAGGAGTTCATCATCACCAAGCTCTTATTATATGAAATGTTAAAAGGACTTATCTAAGAAAAAGAAGATAAAAACTAGGACAGTAAAAAGACAGCAAACTCACAGATATTAACAACCACACCTAAAACAAAAGCAAACTAAGCAAAGATCTAGAACAGGAACAGAACCACAGAAATGGAGATTACATGGAGGGTTTGCAACAAAGGAGTGGGAAGAGGAGAGAGGGAGAAAAGGTACAGAGAATAAGTAGCATAGATGGTGGGTAGAAAATAGACAGGAGGAGGGCAAGAATAGTGTGGGAAATGTAGAAGCTAAAGAACTTATGACACATGGACATGAAGTAAAGGGGGGAAATGTGGGTGGGAGGGGGTGTGCAGGGTGGAGGGGAATGATGGAGGAGAAATGGGACAACTGTAATAGCATAATAAAATATATATGTTTTTAAAAAAATTTTAAAAACCTTCTCCCAGATCTCTTTATTATAAAAAATGAACAAAGGTAAAACAAAAGAAAAAGAAAGCTATTCATGTTTGTGGTCAATAATGTGTTCATATGAGTGGGCATCTCGAGGAAGGTAATATGTGATCTCAAACAGGTCAATGTGGAGTTTTTCAACAAATTGAGCATCCAAGGTAAATTTGTCATTCAAGGTCAACACTGGTTAGTGGCCCACCTGATTCTGTCTGCAGGCGAGCTCTTTGAGCCGTCAGGTCATTGATCAGCCGCTGCTGTTCATCTTCCTTTGATTTTAGTTCACTCAGTTGATCTTCTAGGGTACGGCACATCTTTTCAAGGTTCCCCTGCATTCAAATGGTGGTAGAAGATACCTCAAACAAATATTTGGACCATAGAAATTTTTATTGATCCCAAGCATTCCATAGGAAATTCAATTCTCGTTTACTTTGAGAATCAACTATTTTTACAAACAAAAATGACAGGCCTTCGACTATGATAGGAAGAGTAATGATACATAGTCTATTTGTGAATGTCTTTATTCAATTGGCTTATCTTAATATGAGAATATTTTTATTCAGCTCCTAAGATTTTTTTGAGAAGCAAACTATGTATTTGTGTTTAAAAGAAAAACAAAAAGTTTAATCAAGTTGAAGTTTTTAAAAATCTCAAAATGTATAGTTAAATTGTTTTTATCTGAAAGAGCTTAAGTTTTCACTGTGAATATTCCTTGGATATGGCTCTTCTCCCATAAAGAGTAAGCACTTTACCCCATCACACCCAAGTTGCCCCTCCCTCTGACCAGTCTCCTGCCTTGTCCTTCCATAGTGTCCCTCCAGTTACTAATGATTCTTGAATGGCTCACTCACACCTGTGTTATAGAAACCATGACTGTACCTTGGCTTTGGTGACAGTCTCCATGTTACTAGCAAGGTCATCAATCTCCATCTTCATCTCACTCTTCTCCTTCTCCAGCTTCTGCTTGACCCTCTGCAGGTTGTCTATCTGCTCCCCAAGTTCAGCCACACTGTCTGCATGCTTCTTCCTCAGGGTGGCCGCCGTGGCCTCATGCTGCAGGGTGGCCTCCTCCAGGTCCCTGCGCATTTTCTGGAACTCAGCCTCCCTCTTCTTGTTCATCTCAATCTGGGCCGAAGTGGCCCCCCCAGCTTCTTCCAGCCGCTCACTGATCTCCTCCAGTTCCCGGGAGAGGTCAGAACGCTGTTTCTCTGCTTTGGCCCGAGAGGCCCGCTCTGCCTCAATTTCCTCCTCCAGCTCCTCAATGCGTGCCTGGGAGTGACACACGAACATTAATGTGAATTCATGGCAGTTTTGATTCCCTAGGTGCCTAGAAAAGGTGTTACAGACATACCTGTAACTCCTTGATTTTCTTCTGCAGCTGCATCCCAAGGGCCTGTTCGTCTTCAATTTTGCTTTGCAGATTGCTCATTTCAAACTCTTTCCTGTTAGAAGAGCATCATATTAGCTCACATTCAGTTCTCTTACCATTCTTCTTATCTAGGTATAATTGAACATCTATTTATACTGTTAGAGGTGAGGAAGTGAGATACATGTTTTACAAGTCAATAATCTACAATTTTCATTAACTAAAAAGTGAAAAATGTCTTTTTTCCTATATAAAATGAAGTAATATTTTAGAGATTTTTAAAGCATGTATTTTGTCTGAACTGATAGACAATAAGAAAGTTACAATTGAATACTCACTTTTTGAGTTTCTCATCAAGTTGCTGTTTGTCATTTTCTACATCCATTGTGGATTCTTGGGCCAACTTTAGGTCTCCCTCCAGTTTTCTCTTGGCTCTTTCTAAGTCCATGCGAAGTTTCTTTTCTTGTTCCAGAGATCCTTCAAGCTAGATTTTTAGTGGATTTTTATTTATTTTTGTTATTAATCACTTTGAGGGTCATGTTACTCAAAGATACACAGGAGAATTTTAAAAGATACATTAAATAGCCTGAAGTTTAAAATTTTTTCCCAAACTGGTAGTTAAAAGTTTATGAGCATCATTAATGTTTACATGTTACAAATGATTATTTTATTTTAAGAGACAACATGGTGTTTTTCACACTTACATCATCCACTTGCTGCTCTAGCTTGATTTTGGCTTTGGTCAGGGTGTTGACTTTGTCCTCTTCTGCCTGCAGGTCATCCAGGGTCTGCTGATGGGCCTCTTGGAGGGCCTTCTTCTCCTTGGTCAGCTTAGCTATGGTTTCATCCAGGCCTGCCATCTCCTCTGTGAGGTTTTTCACCTTAGGAAGTAAAAACACTTTGTATTACATGCTATATTTTGGTGGATTCAGTTTTATTCAGTAATAGTAATAACATAAACTTTTCTTATATATGTTTCATACCTTGTTCTCTGTGGCATGTTTCTCCTTTTCAACCTTGGCCAGTGTCAGCTCAAGGTCATCAATGTCTTTCTTCAGTTCTGAACATTCATCCTCCAGTTTCCTCTTCTTGGCTGTCAGCTCAGCATTGATCTCTTCCTCATCCTCAGCTCTCTCAGTCACCTCTTTGATTTTGGCCTCCAGCTGGATTTTGGTTTTGATCAGCTGGTCACATCTTTCCTCTGCATCAGCCAAGCTATCTGCTTCCTGAGAAAGAACAATAGTCACACTTATATTTTAGTTCTCTGGATATTTTCAGATGTCATTAATATTTTGAAACCAAAAGATTAAATTGTGTTTTAAATCCTTAGGTTAATTTTTATTAGCTTTCCATCATTTAGGAAATATATATTGAACACTTATGACATTGAGGATAAAATAAAGGAGTTTAAGTCATGGTTCCTGGTGAAATTATGACACAATTATATTTAAATAATGGGGTTCAGGGTGCACTCTCTCAAAATATGGCACTTTGGCATATTGAAAATCTTAAGCTGAAGGAGTTTGAAAAAATAGCAAAATAAGGAAGTTCACTGTGATCACATCCCCTCACCATTTTTCCTGCATTAGGTCATAAAACTCCCAAGTTAATAGCATCTTCTCTGTACTAGGAGGAAAGGAAATGTTCTTATTACCAGAGATGGGGAATTGGAGACTGAGGAGTCTGTATAAACCAACTTTATTACACTAACCCTTATCATTCTAGTTACATCTTCACCATTAACTACACTTAGTGTAAACTCCTGTGTCTTTTCAATTCTTTACAAATTTATTTGTCCTTTGTCTGAAAGGTATCAAAGCTTTCTGCTTCTGTCACTTCTTCAGGTCTTCTTGTGAAGATTCCCTTTTTTTAATATTCAAAAATGCAAAAATTTAATAAAACTTGTATGCTTTTTTCTTGTTTATCTATCTTTGTCAGTTTAATTTTCAGACCCAGGCATGGTTATGGAAAACTTTTTTTCCCTCTACATTTAATGTGTTGGTATAATTTCAGATTAGTCAGTTTTGTTTAATATTTATTTCTAGGAAAATTTAGTGTATGAAAAACAAACACAATTGCTGTGTATCTCTCAGGTTACTAGGAGGTAGGGGTAAGATCAGAAAAGTGACTTAAAGGGAAGACATGTCCTGCGGTGACAGAGTAGCTGAGAACTAAAGGAAGCACCTGAAAGAACTAAGGGGAACTGAACAAGTTAAAGTTGGTTCTCAGAGAAGCAGTAAGCATGCTTCTTGTGAGAAGAGACAGGAGTCGGACTATAATCTTTTAGAGCAGAGGCTGTATCTCTTCCTCAGAATTGTATACCTTGTGTTTGGAACTTCAACAAATATTTATTAAGTGGATAGTTGACAGAATGATGTTGAAAAGAGGTCACTCTATACTCAAAGGAGAGGAGTATGCTTGGATATAGCATGGTACCCCCTATAATTATCCTTTGATTTTTGAAGATATGATGAACCTCTCCTCAATTTAGAAAACCCTGATGTATGTAAACTATAAGGAAAGTCACAAGACCAACCTAGGTTAGGATTCATCTTCCTTTAAATTTTTTAGTTATGTGTCCAAAACCTATAGTTCCAATATAGATTCCCTTCTGAATTAAAAAAAAAAAAAAAAAAAAAAAACTAGAAAGTAACCTTTAATGTTTCAGTTGTTGATTTCAATGGTAGCAACTCAAATTCTCATATCATTTGGGTCACAGAAATGGGTTTGGCTGTGATGTTTGATCAAGTATTTCTTCCCAAGTCTCTGAATATTTATTGGGACATCAGAACAAGAATATCAAAACTATCTGTCATGCTTTGCATAAAAAAACGATACTACTTATAGATAGTATTGTCATTATCCTTGCAATGACCCTATTCTTTCAGGTACTAGAATGTTTCTAAAGAGAGTTCAGAGGGAAGTTGCCAGGGGGGCAGAGATATAAAAATTCAGAATATTGGTTGAAAGTTGATACATTTGCATCACAAAGTCTATTCTTTCTCCACTGTCAATATTGTTCTTTTTTCACTGCTCATTTTGCATTTTTAGTAGGGAGAATCTTAGGCATCAAAGATCATCTTCTTCTGCCTTTATTTTGCCAGGAGAAACAATAGTTGGAAAGGAAAAACACTTGCATTTCCCTTCTCAACAGTGAGGGATCCTATCACAGTTCTTTTTAGTAATATTGTATATGAAATTTTATAGAACATTTTCAGGAGTTGTGAATTAGGAAAGATTGATAGTAAGTCCCTCAGTTAGGTGGAATCTAGACTCTCCCGTAGAATTGCTTAAATAAAATTTTAGCATCAGATAACAAGAAATGGGTTCTGACACTCACAGCTTGAACCTGGAGTTGTAGATCATTTTTCTCTTGCATCAGAACAACCATTTTTTCTTCTAGTTCTTTCCTTTTGGCCTCAGCCTTTGCAAGATTTTCTTTGGTCTTCTCAAATTCTTCTTTCATGTTGGCCATCTCCTTCTCTGTCTCCGCACTCTTGAGGAGGGGCTTGATCTTGAAATACAGCTTCATCCAGGGCCAGTGCTTCACATTCATGAATGCACGGACATTGTACTGGATGCAGAAGATGGACTCTCTGTAACAAGAACAGAAATTTTCAAAGTCAGATTATAACAAGAATCAGAATTTAAAACCATAGTTGATGGGGTTTAGTAAATTATCCCTATTAATACCTTCTCTCCACCATCTTCTGGTACTCCACTCTTGCCAAGAACCCTCTGCACCTGGCCTGGGTTCGGGTAATCAGCTGGGCCAGCTTGTCATCTCGCATCTCCTCTAGGAGCCCCAGAAGACCAGCCTTGAAAAAGACCTGTGCATGGGCAGAGTTGTAGATTAGAAACTTTACATCAACTTCAAAAGGACAGAAATAACATCAGGTAGACTTTAGAGACTATTACCTTGGTGTGACCAAATTTATACTGGGTGTGGTCAACATCAATGGACCCAAGGAGCTTCTCAGAAGCCTTCTTACTGTCAATGAATTGTCCTTCAGGTATAGCACTTGCATTTAATACCTTGTATCTGTTTAACAAATAAATGATATAGCTAGTGTCATGAACAAGAAGTCTCCCTGCCTTACTATAGAAACAACATAGTTGTTGGGTAGTCTAACAAACATAAATCATATCTACCATTTTAGTCTCCATATATTCAAAGGGTGTCAAACTTTTGGTATGTCAACATGGAGTCAGTTAAATTTGTTGCTCTTCAATTTTAATAGAAGGTACAAATGTTTTTCTATTGAAAAATTAAAGTAAATAAGAATAATCTCTTAAAATAATTTGTAGTGAAAAAGTCTGACCTCTGTTTGAAGTCTGCATAAAGGATTCTGCTTGGGAATCCTTTCCTACAGATGCGGATGCCTTCCAGCACACCATTACACCTCAGCTGGTGCAAGACAAGTTCATGCTCCATGGCCCCTAAAGAGAAGAATACGCATGTCTCATTTCATGGTCTAAAGCAAACACACTGGAACTTGTCTGGATATCAGAACTGTCTTACCAGGTGTTTTGGTTTCATTGGGGATGATGCACCGTACAAAGTGAGGGTGAGTGCTCCTCAGGTTGGTCATTAGCTTATTCAGATTTTCCTGTGGAACCATATAAATATTTGTTTTAAAAAGTATACTATTTCATACATTCATATATACAGACATAATCATGGTGATCAATGACATTGATATAATTTTTAATTATTTTTTAATTTTATTGGTCAATTACTGTTTATATTCAATATTATTTTGTGTTATTTTCAGGTGCACAGATTAATGGTTAGGCAATCATATACTTTATAGAGCATTCCCCCTGATACTTCCAGTACCCATCCAGATTTGAATTTGTAAAAAGTTAGGTCTGGAATTTCCACATTCCTAAAATGATCTTCTATTTTCTATTTTTGTGCTCTCTCTCTCTCTCTCTCTCTCTCTCTCTCTATATATATATATATATATATATATATATTCTACTAGATGTTGTTTTTCACTGCTATTGAATAGGATAGCATATGTTGTAAATTTAGTAATATACTCATGTGGAAATACCCTACCTACACTCTTTTGCCTAGATATGTGGCCTGATTTTACAAATAATTCAATGTCTTTTTCCAAATCTCCATTTCTTTCTTTTTAAAAACTTTTAAAAAATATATTTATTGATTTTAGAGAGAGGGAGAAAGAGAGAGAAACAATAATGAGAGAGAGAAACATCTACTGGTTGCCTCCCATATGCACCTCAACCAGGAATCAAACCTGCAACCCAGTTATGTGCCCTGACTGAGAATCAAACCCCCGACCCTTTGGTGTACGTGACGATGGTCCAACCAACTGAGCCATACCTCCCAGGGCTCCATTTCTTTCTTTACCTGACTTTCAGTTGTATCTGCTTCCCTATCACAAGCTTATTCCTTATCATGGTTAGACAGCTGTGTCCTCTTTCTGGTTCCATAGAAAGTGGCCTTACAATGCCTTATTCTCAGGACTGGTAGAAAACTGACAGTTATGTTACCAAGTGTGAGATGTTTTCAAAGGAAATCCTAGCTTTTCAGAATAACTAGAGCTTCAGTTTTTTACAGATTGGATTGTCAAAAGTAAATTTTCCTTAAAGGACTATTTCTTATCTCGTTCTTACCCTTTTAGGTCAGCTTCCAATCCTAATCATTATTCTATACTCAGCCTTTGAAACCTACTCATTTCAGTTCTATACCAATATACACCTAAGCACTTAACATCATTTGGAGGTTCCCAACATCTCAAGTAAATCCATCACAAGAGAAACTTTTAAGTGTCAAATGACCTAATCTCCTGGCCCACAAATTGAATTTTACCATCTCATATTGATTTCTGCAATTCACTCTCATCCCTCCTGAGGCCTGTGTCTCCTATCTTATGCTGAGTATCTCTTCCAAACTACCACAAACCTCCCTGAGACTCAGTTCAACCACTATCTACTGACCTAGCTATCTCTTTGAGTCATATCTAGTTCTAGAATCCTTGTAACATTACTTCCCCTTCCCCACACAATAAAGAAAAATTTAATTTCCTGCATCTAATTGGAGAAAATGAAATTTGTACCCTGAAGAGAGCAGACACAGTCTGGAAGGAAGAACCCTTCTTCTTGCCACCTTTCTTTCCACCACCAGACTCTGAGGAGGGCAGAGAAAGCACAAGCAGTCATAGTGCAGGGTTTCTTAGTTTAGGTTTTATACATTCCATAAAAGATGAATTGTATTGAAAATTACCTGCTTCAGCAGCTGCTGCTGCCCCAGAGAAGAGGAAAGCTAAAGTTTTCAGTGACGACTTCTGGTACAGCCCGACCACTGTCTCGTTCAGAGGGTCCTTATTCTTGTCAAGCCAGCCAGCAATGTTGTAGTCCACAGTGCCCGCGTAGTGCACCAGCGAGAAGTGGGCCTCAACCTTGCCTTTGGCAGGCTTGGGCTTCTGGAAGTTGTTAGACTTGCCCAGGTGCTGTTCATACAGCTTGTTCTTGAAGGAGGTGTCTGTGGCCTTGGGGAACATGCACTCCTCTTCCAGGATGGAGAAGATGCCCATAGGCTAGAAGGAGCATGACAGGCTATACCTCAGTATTTGATGCTAGTATATTCCAATGACTCCATTGTCTGCAGGAGCCAAAGATGACCTCTTTGGTGCTGTTGCTCTATTACTAGGAGCACTGGTCCGTAAGTGCTGAGAGAACAAGGCCCTTGGCCTGTTTGGTGCAATGATGGAATAGTGCTAGACATATAGTAGGTGCTTAATTAATATTTGTTGAACAAAGTACATGGAATGAAATTATGTGTATATAAATGTAGCTCGCTTTTAGCAATAGGTTTACAAAAAATGTAGTTATGTACATGATCATAAAGTAATATAAGTAATATTTTAAATGATCATATCTGGATTTCTTAGTAGTCACTTCCTTCCAACATGACCAGTAATCAAAACACTATGGAATTCCTTTTTGTAAAGTTAATGTTATTTGCTGTTTTCATAGTGACATTCCAAGGGCCCCACTGCTCCACAGTCCATGGGTCTTTGGACAAGCCAGAGAGGTATAACATGCCACAGTCCCTGTTGGGCTCCCCATCACATTCTTGGGGATAACTGAGTCCTGGGATCTTAACCACCCATGCACCTCTCTAGGTGTCTGAACAGGTTCTGGGTGCTTTCTAGACACTTAGGCTTTGTACAGGAGGGGACCTGATTATCTGAGGGCTCACAGCCTGGCAGTGAGTGGAGAGGGGCAGCAATGTATTAGCAGGAAAGAGAGCAAAGAGGTTATAGTCCCAACTAAAGAGCATCCATCCCTGGGGAGCGCAACGACTTCTTTACCTTCTCTATGAGCTCAATGCAGGCGGCCAGGTCCATCCCGAAGTCAATGAACTCCCACTCGATGCCTTCCTTCTTGTACTCCTCCTGCTCCAGCACGAACATGTGGTGGTTGAAAAACTGTTGCAGTTTCTCGTTGGTGAAGTTGATGCACAGCTGTTCCAGGCTGTTGAACTAAATAAATGGAAAATACAAATTAACATTCATTTTACAATAAAACCTTCTATTTGATAGGGGCTTTTTTTAGTTGGCTACTCTAACTACCCTCTTGGAATGGCATGGCTTTGCCTCGCCTCTAGCAAGCCCCCATCTCCCTCCTGCCTGTTTTGCTGCCGTAGGCTAGAATGTGTCACCACCCTTGTTGGAAGTGTTCCCTAAAGAGGAATAAACAGAGTCTGAGTGATGCTTCCCTATGCAATAGAACAATTATTTGGTTTTCACAATATCTATTTTCATTAGTTAGAGATTTCTTAGTAATTTATCTCTTTATGATTATGTTGTATAACTAGCTAGGGTGATACATGTGAGCCACTGTGGTATGTATGTCATTATTAATAATAAGAATAAAAATTCAACAACTAACATTTGTTGAACATTTACTATGTGCTAGACACTGTGGTAAGTGCTTGTGTAAATTATTGCATTTAATCCTCACAGCCTCCTGTTTAAGGTGGTACTATTTCCGTTTCATGGAGGAGGAAACACTATTGGAGAGGTTGTGTAACATGAGCAGGATCCTGCTAGTAAGGGGCATGGCAGGGGCTCCAGTGCTTTAACAGCAGAGCCAGTCTTTTTACTCAGTGTTAGAACTCGAGGTCTGCTCTGCTTTACTATTCAGGATGCCTAGATCTAAAAACTATTGTGAATGCTTGTTTCTAGGAACAATGTCACCATACACAGAAGTCAAAGAGATTTTACCATACAGATGAACCTTGCAAACATTACACTAAGTGAAAGAAGCCAGTCATAAAGGACCATGTACTGTATGGTTCCATTCCTATGAAATGCCCAGAAGAGGTGAATCCATAGAGACAGAAAGAAAATTAGTGCTTATCAAGGGCTGGGGGACAGGGAAGTGAGGAATGACTTAATGGGGAATGGGTTTCTTGTTGGAGAGATGAAAATGTTCTAAAATCGATTGTCATGATGACTGCACATATCTATAAATACATTAAAAACCATTGAGTTAAATAGGCAAATTTTATGTTATGTGAATTACATCTCAATAAATCTGCTTTTAAAAACCTCAAAAGACATTGCAAGTATGCACTGTTGTTAGGTTTCTTATTTGAAAAAAGCGTGAATTGCTCTTCTTCCTGCTTGGTGCCAGATTATTCCTTTCTTACCATGTAGGCTTGGGACTTTCTGGAGTTGTCCTTGCCCCTAAAATTTAGAAAGATCCTTCCAGTGTCTATCAATCAACTCATAGGAAAAGGTGTAGATATGCGACTTGTGGATCACACACATCTGTCGGGTAGAGGGCTTTGGGACACTGTTTCCTAAGCTGTATGGCAGGTATTCCTTCTCGGGCAGAAGAATTTGAGTTACTTTATAATGTCACATCCATCCTCTATACCTGGATATTTCAGAGCAGATAGGAATCTTGAAGTCTTTCTTTGAATTTGTCATTGTTTCCCCCCCTGTCATCTTTGTCACCCTCATCACCTTCTTTATCATTTACTGAGTACTATATGCTTGGGGGTTATGCTTGGGGCTTTAAATACAGAACCCTTTTAACTGGCAGAATAGTCCAGAAGTAAGTGTGTTATTTGGAATGCTAGGAATACTTATAGGTCGTAGTTAAATTAGCCTCATGAGTGGTCAGATACCATTCACATTATCCAAGTTTACATAAGTAGGAATTGACAGAGGTGGAGTTTGAGTCCCAATATGTCTCATTCCAAAGTTCCTGCTCTTTTATGGGCTTCTAGTCTTCTTTCACATATCTATTTTGTTTAGAAGACAGCTATTTTTTCATAGACCTTTTCTAATATTGATTATAGCAGCATGATTTGTAACTTCCTGCTCCAAAATTTCTGTTAACTCACATCAAAGATCTCAAAGCCAGCAATGTCCAAGACCCCAATGAAGTACTGCCTGGGCTGCTTGGTGTCCAGCTGCTGGTTGATGCGGGTGACCATCCACAGGAACATCTTCTCATAGACGGCTTTGGCCAGAGCACCCACTGAGTTGTACACCTTCATGGGCATAGAAATAATGGTTGATATTCTTAAAGACATGTTGTGAGGTTTAGGGTGTGTGCCATTCATTGGAGTCACCCACTTACCTGTTGTACAGTCTGGCCTTTGGTGACATACTCATTACCAACCTTGACCCTGGGGTAGCAGAGGGCTTTGAGCAGGTCAGCAGAGTTCAGACCCTGGAGATAGGCTGCCTTGTCAGCAACTGTAGAGACACAATTCAGGTGCCCAACATGACCTACAGTGCACCCCACATTTCACAGGGGCAGACTGATTAATGAATCACTTTGTGGAAAGTCTGTGTGGGGATGAACTTGTGCAT
>PVKU01016309.1:0-15073 GCA_004027475.1 Anoura caudifer | reverse complement strand
AAGGTTTCATTTAGAATGGAAGGGCAGATAAAGTGCTTCCCAGATAAGGTCAAGTTCAAGGAGTTCATCATCACCAAGCCCTTATTATATGAAATGTTAAAGGGACTTATCTAAGAAAAAGAAGATAAAAAACAGGTACAGTAAAATGACAGCAAACTCACAATTATTAACAACCACACCTAAAACAAAAATGAAGCAAAGTAAGCAAACAAGTAGATCAGGAACAGAACCAGAGAAATGGAGATCACATGGAGGGTTGGCAACAGGGGTGTGGGAGGAGGAGAGAGGGGGAGAAGGTACAGAGAATAAGTAGCATAGACGGTGGGTAGAAAATAGACAGGGGGAGGGTAAGAATAGTAATGAGAAATGTAGAAGCCAAAGAACTTGTAAGTATGACACATGGACATGAACTAAAGGGGGGAAATATGGGTGGGAGGGAGTATGCACGGTGGAGGTGGTGAAGGGGGGAAAATGGGACAACTATAATAGCATAATCAATAAAATATATTTAAAAAAGAGTTCCAATGTATTCATTTGTGTAGAATCACTATAATCACAACTAGTAGAAATAGTAACTGATATAGGAGTGTTGTATTAGTAAATCAAATACAGTGAGCAATAATGCTGTTGCTGAATGATTTTCTACAGTGGTAATAATTCTGGGTAAAATGTGAACAAATCACTATAATCATGCCTTAATATACATGTTAGTTGCATTCTTGAAAAAAAAATCAGTGTTCATTAAAGTCATGCAAAATACTTTGTAAAACAAAGTATTACAAAATACTTTGTGAAACAGAGTTAGGCTCTAAGCTGACATTATAATAAGTAGAACTCTTACATACAGGAGTATTTGTATAGGGCATTGAAAGTTGTACATGACTTTTCTCTACTTTGCTGTACATCTAGAATACCTGACCTCTAAAGCCAAATACCATTAGTGCTGTTCCATCATTATGAAAACAAAATAATGTTCAACAAATTTGCAAAATATCTTGTAGAGATAATGCTGACATTTATAACCACCAGAACAGAATAATTAAAATAATAGAACTAATAAAATTGTCAGAAAGAAGTGAAGAATAATGTACATAATATATTTCCTTTTCTAGTCGAGTATCAATAGAGATTATTTAATGTTGAATGAAGATACAGATATATAAAGATATTGTGCAGAATAATACCTGAGAAACTAAAAAGAGAAATAAGAGCATTTGCATTTAGGGAATGAATAGGATTTCAGAGGTATGAGCCATACAATAATTTTACTTTTTTAAAAGAGATTTTTATTTATTTGTTTTTAGAGAGAGGTGAAGGGAGGGAGAACGAGAGAAACATCATTGTGTGGTTGCCTCTTGTGCACCCCCTACTGGAGACCTGGCCCACAACCCAGGCATGTGCCCTGACTGGGAATTGAACTGTACCCCTTTGGTTCACAAGTTGGTACTCAATCCACTGAGCCACACTAGCCAGGGCAGAATAATTTTACTTTTAAATACATACACCAAACATACAGACACAGAATCATTTCTATGATATGAAAATCATTCTTGTTTTTTTACTTTTAAACATTTAAAAATCAACTCTGTTGGGTTATAACTTACATATAATAAATATACTAATTTTATCAGTATGATTTAATTAGGTTGGAAAATATATAATAAATATATAATATATGCCAATGTAGCCTCCACTATCATCACACACACACATACATGGTTCATTTTTTTTTAAAGATGTCCAGTCTTCAAAAAGTATTTGTTTTAAAGACTGTTCTGTTTATCTTAAATCAACATTGCATCTTGTGGAAACTTAGTTGACCACAAGTATGTGTATGTATTTCTGCACTCTCTATTCTAATCCACTGGTTTATACGACTGTCTTGATGCTCACACCACTGTTGTCTTGGTTACTGTGAGTTTAAAGTAAGTCTCGTTAATCATGCAATGTAAATTCTCCAATTTATTTCTTATTTTTCAAAATCATATTGGCTATCCCAGGTCCTTTGAGTTTCCATATAAATTATATAGTCAGCTTGTTGATTTCTAAAAGCTATGCTAAAATTTTGATTTGGATTGTGTTTACCCCAGAGATTAATTTTTGGAATATTGTCACCTTAACAATAATGAATGTTCTAATCTGTGTACATGATGTACCTTGTCATTTAATTAGGTCTTCCTTAATATCTATCAGCAGTGTCTGAGTTTTCAGTATACAGTTCTTGTACATAATTTGTTAAATTTAAGGCTGAGTAGTTTGTGTTTTGTGATGCTATTATAATGATATTGTATTTCAAATTTCATTTTTGGAGTGTTTGTGGCCAGTACCTTTCTGGGATCTCTACTTAATGCCCTGAGTTTTCAACATGGATTCTCCACTGTGGGTGGTTGCAGTTTGAATGTTTCCTACCCCTGTGTACTTTGGAAATTATTTAGTCTACAACTTCTAGGTAATTTTTTGCCTGGTCTCATGGAGTTTTGCTCTGCAAGACTTAGTATTCAGCTCAAGTATCAAGCAGACCTTATATAGATATTTGGTGCTCTTGCTCTGCAAAGCTCTCTCCTCTTGAATACTCTGACCTTCAAATTTAAGCTTTTTTTGGCCTCTTCAAACTCTTATGTCAGACTTCCTAACTCAGAGAACCACCCTGTCGTGCTTTGAAACCCTCTCTCTGTACCATCTTCCAGAAAATGTCACTAATTTGAAAGCTAGGACTATCACGAGGCTCCTCTCATTTATTTCCCTTCTCTCAGGCATCACAGTTTGGCACTGCTTGTCACCCAAGTCTGAAAATAGTTGCTTCAGATATATTTGTTCAGTTTTCTAGTTGCTTATGGTTGGGGTGTAGTCCTAGTTACTCTCTCATGGGTAGTAGTTGTCATTTTTAGTAACTGCTTTATTCCTGTAAGGACATTGAGGACTTTCCTGGAAGTTTGCAAGTCACTGTTGCAGACAGCCACCCATAAACTTACACATGCACGCATATACTTCACCTGGCAGAGGAGAGGAAGGTATTGTATAACTTGGCTGAAATATGGGTCAAAGAAAATTTCAAAGTTTTGATAACATTGCAGTCAGTCCCTTCCCTTCCTTGCAGCCCCTGGCAACCACTGATAATACCTAAAATTTTGCCTTTTAAAAATATCATATAAATAGATTATAAAGTGGGTAGGGTAAGAAGAGTAATGGGGGGAAAATGGGGACAACTGTAATTGCACCATGATAAAAATAGATTATAAAGAATATAGCTTTTTGAGTTTGGTATTTAATAGAATGCATGTGAGGTTCATATGCATCAGCTATTTGTTCCTTTTTATTGCTGACTCATTCTTGTACAGAAGTACCATAGATCATTTATACATTCACTAGTTGAAACCATTTGGATTATTTTCAGTTTTGGGGTGATTATGAATGAAGATGCAGGTTTTTGGTTGTTTGTTTTTGAACATATGTTTTCATATCTCTTGTGTAAATTCCGAAGAGTCAAATTTCTGGGTTGTATGTTGTATATATTTAATTTTATAACAAAGTGCCAAACTATTTTTTAAAGTGGCTCTACTATTTTACATTTCTATCTGGAATGCAGGAAAGTTTTCATTGCTTTGCATCATCATCCACCCTTGGTTTGACCAGTTTTCTTGATTTTAGCCTTTTAATAGGTATAGAGTAATACCTCATTATGATTTCAACTTACATTTTCCTGTTGACTAATGATGTTGAGCATCTTTTTCATGAACTTAATTGGCACCCACATATCTTCTTTAATGAAGTGTCTGATAAAATTTTTATGTATACTAGACACAGTACTTAATCACATATGTGTTTTGCTAGTACCAGTGGTACCATGGTACTTGTTGTTAATTCATTTCAGAACTTCTGGTTTGTAGTTTCGTATGAGTAGTTTATTGTAATTTTTAAATATTAGTTCCTTTGTACATGATTTGTATTTTAAAATATGAAATATCCAGTGTAAAAAATTATTCTGATTGATGATTCTTGGGCCTGTCAAGCTAGATATCTTTTGTCGTGGAAAATTTTCAGGTATTATTTCTTCAAATATTTCTTCTACCCCATTCTCTCTCTCTCTTTTTAAAATTATATTTTATTGATTATGCTATTACATTTGTCCCATTTCTCCCCCATCATTCCCCTCCACCCTTCACACCCCCTCCCACCCACATCCCCCCCTTTAGTTCATGTCTATGTGTCATAAGTTCTTTAGCTTCTACTTTTCCCACACTATTCTTGCCCTCTCCCTTGTCTATTTTCTACCCACTGTCTATGCTACTTATTCTCTGAACCTTTTCCCCATCTCTCCTCCTCCCACACCCCTGTTGCTAACCTTCTGTGTGGTCTCCATTTCTGTGTTTCTGCTCCTGTTGTAGTTGTTTGCTTACTTTGCTCTTGTTTTAGGTGTAGTGGTGAATATCTGTGAGTTTGTTGTCTTATTACTGTCATATTTTTTATCTTCTTTTTCTTAGATAAGTCCCTTTAACACTTCCTATAATAAAGGCTTGGTGATGATGAACTCCTTTAACTTGACCTTATCTGAGAAGTGCTTTATCTTCCCTTCCATACTAAATGACAGCTTTGCTGGATAGAGCAATCTTGGATGTAGGTTCTTGACTTTCATGACTTGGAATACCTCTTTCCAGCCCCTTCTTGCCTGTAAGGTCTCTTTTGAGAAACCAGCTGACAGTATGATGGGAACTCCTTTGTAGGTGACTGTCCCCTTATCCCTTACTGCTTCTAGAATTCTCTCCTTCATTTTAATCTTGGCTAATGTAATTATGATGTGCCTTGGTGTGTTCCTCCTTGGGTCCACCTTCTTTGAGACTCTCTGAGCTTCCTGGACTTCCTGGAAGTCTATTTCCTTTGCCAGATTGGGGAAGTTCTCCTTTATTATTTGTTCAAATAAGTTTTCCACTTGTTGCTCTTCCTCTTCCCCTTCTGGTACCACTATAATTCAGATGTTGGGACGTTTAAAGAAGTCCTGGAGGTTCCTAAGCCTCTCCTCATTTTTTTGAATTCTTGTTTCTTCATTCTTTTCTGTTTGTTTGTTTCTTTCTTCCTTCTGGTCCACTCCATTGATTTGAGTCCCAGTTTTCCTCCCATCTCTATTGGTTCCCTTTGCATTTTTCTTCATTTCACTTATTGTAGCCTCCATTTGTTGCTCTAATTTGAGACCAAAATCAACCAATTCTGTGAGCTTCCTAATCAGCAGAGGTTTGAACTGTGCTTCTGATAGGTTGGCTACCAGCTCTATGAGCTCTGCATCTGATAGGTTGACTACCTGCTGGTCTCTCAGATGAATTAGCTCTGGGGCCTGGTTGGCTCTCCCATCTGAGCCATCCTTGGTTTTGGTCTTTCTGTTTTTGTCTGGTTGTGGCTGTTATGCAGTGAGGGGCGGAGCCTTAGGCATTCCCCAGGGCAGGGCAGCCAGGTTGTTGGGTTGTGATGTTGGATGTGGGGGCCGGGTCGAGAGAGAACAATGGCGAAGCTTCCACTCCCCTCAGTCTCTTTCCCCTATCAAATTGTGCCCCTCTGGTGCTGACTTCCATGTGGGTGGGCCTGTACATGTTCCAGGACCCCGTGGGTCTCCCCAGTGACCTCTCCAGTGAGCCTGGGACTCCCTCCCGGCACCTCAGCCGCTACAAGTGTTTTCAATGGGTGCTTAGGCTTCACTTCCCAGCTCTGGGGCTCTGTGTTGTGCAGTCTGTCTTGCTGCCCGTTTTCACCTGGTTTATCTGTGCGTGAATGAGTGTCCTTGGCCAGCTGCCTGGTACACCTCACTGGGTCTGCTCCCATTCAGCAATGCCACTGCCTGTGCGCCTGTAGTGACCCTGCTCCCGGGACACCGGCTTATCCCACCATGACCCGACTCCCCTGCTACCCTGGCAGTGGCCACAGACTCCGCCCCTCTTACGGTGAATGTTGTTGGACTCCTGCACTATTCAATTTTCTCTTTGTCCTGGTTGGGTTTTCTTTTCTTTCTTTCTTTCTTTCTTTCTTTCTTTCTTTCTTTCTTTCTTTCTTTCTTTCTTTCTTTCTTTCTTTCTTTCTTTCTTTCTTTCTTTCTTTTTTTGGTTCTATATTTTCGTTGTCCTTAATCTTGGTAGTTAGAGGAACCATAGAGTTTCCAGCTACGCCTCCATCTTGGCTGGAAGTCTACCCCATTCTCTGTTATCTCCTCCTGGAATTATAGTTATATATGTGTTAGATCATTTGATATTGCAGAGCACTTAGATGCTGTGTTCTTTCTTTTTTTTCCCCTTCCTCTTTTTGTCTTTGTGGTTTTGCTCAGCTTGTTTCTGTTGACCTAGAGTTCACCAATTACCTGTGTCAAGTCTATTGGTGCGTATATTGGGGGCATTTATGTCTGTTACCACATTTTAGCATTTCTTTTGGACTCATTACTGTGGTTTTCATCTCTACTGAAATTTACCATTTGTTCATGCATTTGGTCCTCATTTCCCACTAGAGGCCTTAACATATTAGTTTAAATTCACTAATTTCAAAATGTGGTCATTCTGAATCTAGTTCTGTTTATATATTTTCTCATTATATTTAAAAATGACCTAGAGAGTAGGTCATTTTTTCTTGAATTTTTTAGTATGTTTCAGAATATTTTATTGAATACTGGATACCTAGTGTAGGACTGTAGAGAATAATAGAAATATTGTTTGTCACTGGAAATGGATACACTTCTTCTAAGTCATTTGTATGAGGGCTTATGTTCACTTAGTCAGGAGTTAAGCTAGGTTGAGTCTCACTGTTGCTATGGTTACTTTCAGTTTGCCATTGGCTTCAAATTTTTTTAAAGTATGTTTTATTGAGTATGCTATTACAGTTTTCCCAATTTTTCTTCCTTTATTCCCCCTCCACCCTGCACCCCCCAACCTTCCAACATTTCCCCACTTAGTTCATGTCCATGGGTTGTACATATAAGTTCTTTGAATTCCCCATTTCCTATACCATTTTTGACCTCTCCTGGTCTATTTTATGCCTACCAATTATGCTTCTTCTTCCTTGTACCTTCCCCCCCATTCCTCGCTTCCCCCTTCCCACTGAAAACACTCCATATGATGTCCATTTCTCTGATTCTCTTCCTGTTCTAGTTGTTTGCTTAGTTTTTGGCTTTGTTGTTTTTCTTTTTTTAGGTTCATTTGTCGATAGTTGTGAATTTGTTGTCATGTTACTATTCATAGTCTTTGATCTTCTTCAATTTCTTAGATAAGTTCATTTAACATTTCATATGATAAGGGCTTGGTGATGATGAACTCCTTTAACTTTACCTTATCTAGGAAGCACTTCACCTGCCTTTCCATTCTACATGATAGCTTTGTTGGATAGAGTAATCTTGGATGTAGGTCCTTGCCTTGCATGACTTCAAATACTTCTTTCCAGCCCTTTCTTGCCTGCAAGGTTTCTTTTGAGAAATCAGCTGATAGCCTTATGGGCACCTCTTTGTAGGTAACTCTCTCCTTTCCTCTTGCCACTTTTAAGATTCTCACTTTATCTTTAATCTTGGGTAACTTAATGATGATGTGCCTTGGTGTGTTCCTCTTTATGTCCAACTTCTTTGGGACTCTCTGAGCTTCTTGGACTTCCTGGAAGTCTATTTCCTTTGTCAGATTGTGGAAGTTTTCCTTCATTACTTGTTCAAATAAGTTTTCAATTTCTTGCTCTTGTTCTTCTCCTTCTGGCACCCCTATAGTTTGGATATTGGAATGTTTCAAGTTGTCTCAGAGATTCCTCAGCCTCTCTTCATTTTTTTGAATTCTTGTTTCTTCATTCTGTTTTAGTTGGATGTGTATTTCTTCATTTTGTTCCAAATCATTGATTTGAGTCCTGGTTTTCTTTCTGTCACTGTTGGTTTCCTGAATATGCTTTATTTCACTTTGGGTATCTTTCATTTGTTCTTTCATTTTTTGACCAACCTCAATCAGTTCTTTTGAGCATTTTGATTACCAGAGCTTTAAACTCCCCATCAGATAGGTTGGCTATCTCCTCATCGCTTAGCTCTCTTTCAGAAGTTTTGCTGTGTTCTTTCATTTGGGCCATATTTCTTTGTCTCCGTACACCTTTTAAGTTGTAAGGGGGTGGGGACTTAGGTGTTCACACAGGCAGGACAACCCTCACTGCCTGTTGGGAAGAGGCCAGAGAGGGAACAGTGCAGCTGCCCTGCTCGGCTCTAGCCCGACTTTCCATGAACTCTTGTGTGAAACTGGGAGTTTCTCCCACTGCAGCAACTCCCACCATAGTCCACAGTCAGCTCTGAGTTTCAGTTTCCAGTTCAGCCAGCCCCGCCTGAGCAGTTCGCTGCCTTGCTGTGGGTTCTCTCTGTCTGTCCGTCTTACCAGTCTGGTTGGTCTGGTTGGTGAGGTTGACTTTCTTTAATTCCTTGGTTGTCAGAGTTACATGCAGTTTCTGGCACTTCTGGTTGTTTATTGATTTTAGATATCCTCCTTTTGGTTGTGCAAGGAAGTGAAAGGTTTCTACCTATGCCTCCATCTTGTCTGGAACTTGGCTTCCAATTTTTGTAGTGTTACTGTGAGGGAGAAGGGTAGGGTGATTGAGGCTATTTCATCAGTGTTCTGCTCTGCCATGAACTTTTGTCCTTCCCTAGGTACTGCTACCACAGAGGTGGCTTCTCTCAATGCTTTTGTCCCTCCTCTAGGAGTAGATTGCTGATGTTTATAACCACTGCTTGGTATCTTGGTGTTGAGGGAGTAGGAATATTTCTATTCACTCCTAGGCAGGCCCTATATGTTTTGGTCTTGAAGTGGAGTTCTTAAAAAGTACCATCTCTTTCTTCTTTCAGCTGTGTCTTGAATCTTTGATATGTCTTGTGTGAGACAGAATTTTCTACCCTTTCTCCAGGGGTAGGAGCCTTCTAGTAATACTGATGATACAGTCTTGGGCCCATGACTGTTTCCTGTCTCCCTAGGTGAGAAGGATTTTTTCTTTTGCTCCTCCTCCTCTTGCAATTGTCTCACATGGTTATAAATTTTGTTATTCTCCCCTAGTGACTTAGACCTTTTTTTTCTGTAGGGAAATGGATATTGGTGGTGCTTCATGCCTTTTTAATAACAGAAGCCACTCCCTTTCTCCATTCCTGCATCAAAAAGAAAGGCATTTTTCTAGTCTTCTGCCCTGCCCCAGTCTTTCTTCTAACTCCCTGATGGAGGCCTGGGTGGGAGTCTGCCAGTGGGTGTGAATTCCCTTTTGTGTCTATGACTTTCAGGTGTTCTATACTGTTTTGTTTCCTATACACTTGACCTTTAACAATATTTTTTTAAGTTAAGCTTAATTATTTCTACTTACTAGTGTAACATCCAGCATTTCTTTTTTCTCTGCTCTGCCATAGAGGAGTTGGTGCTTTCTTCCCATCTTCTTTTGATGGGACCTAACTTTTCTTGGATAACAGATTATTGAGTGCCCTAAAATCTCAGTTTTCTGATAGATTTTTAAAAGTTATAATTTTGGTTGTGGGGGATATTTCTTGTTAAGGCAGAAGCAAAGCTCTGGAAACTTTGTACATTTTCCGTAGAAATGAAACTTACAAGTCTTTGAAAAATTAAAGTCCCTGGTAGGAAATACTGGGTTGGCCAAAATGTCTGTCTTTTTTTTTCTGTAAAATAAAACACACATTTTTCATTTTCACCAATATCTTTATTGATTTGGATATTTTGAGTATGTTGGCTATTTCCCACTAATGGCTTCCAGTGGGTAAAGGCCAGGAATGCAGCTAAACATCTTCCAATGCAATAGACAGTGCCACAGCAAAGAAACTTCACAAACTACTTTCACACATTTGATCAATCAAAGCACTTTCTCTGTACACTGCATAAATCTTTTTTGTATGTTTCAGTTGTTTTTACCTTTCTTGAAATAATACATCATAACACACTGAAAATGTTGCATATCTTCTTCTATCTTCAATATTAAAATGGCTGCACAAAAAATTCACCAATTTTGATAAGTTTTTTTTAAATGCACACTGATATGACAGGTGTGACAATATAGTCTAGCAAAAATGTTTCAAATGAGATTAAAGACAACTAAGCACTACTAGGGCCATTGTATGGAAAAAACTAAACAAACTTTTTTGGCCAACCTAATACAACTTCTATGCTAATTCAGTGGTTCTCAAATTATTTCTGTTGGTGCAACATTAAGTAGTTATAATGCTAGTTGTAGAACTATTGCTTGTTTTAAGATAAAGTAATTAACTATATGTTTCTGACAAATTAGATGTATTACCATATTATTAAGTAATTGGTGTAATTTAATGACATTTTTTGGATTTCAATAGTCATACTAAATATTTTTCATATAATTCTCAGCATAATTTCCAAGTGTGGGTTTTAGTATTCCCTTTTTATGGAAGAAAGAAAAGAAACTGAGGCTTAAAGGGATTAAGTTCATTGCTTCACATCCCAGAGAATTAGCATGTGGTACAGATAAGATCTGAGCCCGTATCTTTCTGATTTCAAAATGCACTCTCTTTGTATTCTACTACAAGATATAGTTAATTTCTTACTGCCAGGATTAGCAAGGGAGGAGGAAAATTAACAATAAACATCTAAT
Organism: Anoura caudifer; assembly: GCA_004027475.1. Lineage (NCBI taxonomy): Eukaryota > Metazoa > Chordata > Mammalia > Chiroptera > Phyllostomidae > Anoura > Anoura caudifer. Next base: position 4,480 of record PVKU01016309.1, on the reverse strand, counting down.
TAGATTTCTATTACTAAATCCATTTTGATATTTGATTAATGTGAGCCAATGTTTTTTTTTTTAATAGGCAATGATATGGGAAGTGATGATATCATTGGAGGGAATGTGAGCAAATATATGGTGCTTCCAGCTGGATACTGTGGACAGCCCAAGAAAGGACATCTTACCTTTGATGCTTGCTTTGAAAGTGGTGAGTGTATTAAAGCTATTTGCTTTTGAGCTTGCCTGGTGAGGGTTTTTTAGACTTCAGTTCCACCTAACCATTCACTGAGATTCAACCCATTTAATATTTCATCAGAATGAAATAAGTTGTCAGAGAAAAATCAATTTTGATAGAATTAACTTAGAAATACATAAAAATGAAATGCAATGTTTTGTTGCTATAAATTATTAGAAGTACAATGGTAATACTGGTGAACATTCATATAATAACTTATATTTTATAAAATACTTACCTGGGTAATATTTCTTTTGGGATGAGACTGGTAAAATTTGATATGATAAATCAATTATTGAATGTCTATTATTATCTGGTTCTGTATGACATTCTCACAGAACTTAATTGCGAGTCAGGAGGTTTCCCTGTAAAGTAATGATGAGAGAACAGATTCAAATGAACACAAAATATAAAAAGTAATATCAACAAGTGGGTATTCTAAAAGGGGAGATCAGGACTTGATTGTGAATTCCAATCCAGTAGGGATTGGATCTTGTTAAATTCTTTACTCCCTGAGCCTCATGTTCTACTATGAAAGGGGAATAGTAGGTATACTGAATATGTTGAAAATATTAGTGAGAAAGGTAACAAAATTCACATGTGCATATATTTGTGTCTTTGAAGGGATATGCCAGTTCTCTGAACCTTAAAAACATTGGTTGTTTATACCAACAATTGCAAGCTTGTTTGTGTAGTTTTGCTCTTTATTTTATGTTGTTTTAATTTGCTAGGGCTCCCTTAACAGAGAGGCACAAACTGAGTGGCTTAAACAACAGAAATTTGTTGTCTCACGGTTCTGGAGGCTAGAAGTCTGAGATCAAGGTGTTGGCAGGGTTGGTTCATTCTAAGGGTTTTGAGGAAGAATCTGTTTGAAGCCTCTTCTGTAGATTCTGGTGGTTTGCTAGCAATCTTTGTTGTTCCTTGGTTTGTAGAAATACACCTTGATCTCTGCCTTTGCTTTTACATGCTGTTCTTTCCATGCATGTCTGTCTCAAAATACTCCTTTTTCACAATCTGAGGTACTAGAGAGTTAGGACTTCAACATACAAGTTTTGGGGGGACATAATTTATCTCATAACATAGTACTGTAGTGTTGTCCTTCCAGTCAGATATGAGCACTTTCCACATTGTTGGGAACAATGTTTCTACTTTGAATGTAGTACCGTTGCCTTTTCCAGGATTTCCTTAGTGCCTAGAAAATATCTTTTGATTTTTTTTTTAAACTCATGGTAAGGCATGGAGGTTCTTTACATTAATAACTCTGTGAGAGTAGGAATTATCCTTATTTTAAAGATTGTATTGTTTTGGTTTACCTATAGTATAAAATAATCTAGATTTCTTTCCTAGAACACCTTGTCCCTCATGATACTCATCTTTTTCCATTCCTTATGGCAAAGCTCAGTGCAAGAAATTGCCCAGTTTGACCACATAGTAAGTGTATTTCTCCCAAAGTGTATGAACAGTTGGTTGTATCTACTGGATTGGTGCTAGCAGTGCATAAGTCTTGTAGTATAGTACTGAGTGTTGAAGTGATACTCAAGTCAGGATGCAGTTCAAATCCTGAGTTGAATATTAGGTCACAGTTTCCTCATCTTTTAATGGTGAATGATGCTTACCTTACATCTTAATTAAAGAAAAACAAAAGATATATACTTCACTGTTTAAAAATTTAGGCCATTTTACTAAAAATTTAGGCCATTTTACTAAAACATACATGCAAAATAATGTTTAAAAATAGATAAATGAGGAGACCTCAGAAAGGGAAAATAGCAAAAGAAAATTCAGCTGGATGAGTACATAAAATGCATGCTCTGAGATCCATAAATTTTCTATACATAGACTACAGATTTAACTGTGAGTTTTCTGACAGTCAATGCAAAGAGATAAACAATGTTCATAAGATAAAAATAAATCAAGTACTGAAATCTGGTAGAAATTCTTCATAATGGGCCTCCTAAAGCACACACTGAAATGTGATAAACAGCATCCTCAACAATATCCCTGTTGTCTTTACAACAATATGTTTTATAGGGGTCTATTTTGTACCATCCTTTAGTATGGGATGAGGGCATAGTGTTTGTTAAAGGGCATTTTAGTGAAAGTAATTCAGTCACTGTTTGAAACAATTTGACATATGCAACCTTCCTTTTATCTAATTTAATTCAAGGATTTATTTCAGATTATTTAAAACAGGGAAATGAGAGGACTTTTATGTGCTAACTCTGAGCTGTGGCTGCCTGGTATTGACAAAGATTCTGTAGGTGTATCTAGACTTACTGAGAAGGAGTTAGGTTTATTTACTTATTTATTTTTTTACTTCAGGTTAAGGCATGAAGATTCTTTACATTAATAACTCCATGAGTAGGCCCTGGTTGGTGTAGCTCAGTGGATTGAGCGCGGGCCTGCGAACCAAACGATCGCAGTTTGATTCCCAGTCAGGGCACATGCCTGGGTTGCAGGACAGTTCCTAGCAGGGGACACATGAGAGGCAACCATACATTGATGTTTCTCTCCCTCTCTTCTTCCCTTCCCCTCTAAAGATAAATAAATAAAATCTTAAAAAAAATAACTCTGTGAGAGTAGGAATTATCCTTATTTTAAAGATTAATAGACTCAGTGAATGGGGACTATTGGTTCATTTGGATAATGTATATTGCCGTCACATAAATGTCCATAATTTTTTTTTCCTTTCACAATTGTGGAATATGTAAAGTGCCTAGCACATTGCCTGCCATGAGCTGGTAGATAAATAATGTTTTTCTTAAGAGAAATAAGATCTCCAGGTCAAATATGAATTCTCCTATGAATCCCTGATCAGATTTTTTCTACAGACACCTCTCTATAAGTGTATTTCCCTTGGGAAAACAGCCACACCACTCTCATTTTATTTCTCTAAATACATTCGGCACTTTTTTTGATTTTTTTAAAAAACTTCTTCTGTTCCCTTGTATTAGTAACCTGCTTCAGGACAGAATCTGAGTCTGATTAATCCCTGTTCCCCCAGAGAACCAAGCAGAGTGCTTACAAAATTAAGCACTAAATTAATACTGTATTTATTTGTTGAATGAAGTAATTTGAGCAACAGAAAGATGGGGAAAGATTAACTTTCAGATAGCTTTGATGAAAAAGTTATGTTTAATTGCTTCTTATTCCCTAATCCACCAGATTCTCTGAAGTTTTCATACCTTTGCGGATGCTGTTTCTTCTGCGCCCCAGATCCTTTTCTCTACCTGGTAAAATGTTATTCTGACTCAGTCCAACATTTGTCCCTCTAAGAAACAGTATACCTCAGGCAGGTTTAGCTGCCTTTATCTCCATGTTTACAGGCACTTCTTAAGCTCTTCCGTGAGAGCCCTTATGCATTGAAGTCATTTAATCATCTTTCTTTTTCCTTATCACTAGAAGTTCCTTGAAGTCAAGGATGTTTTTTTATTTTTTTTTTCAGCACCTTGTTTACTGTCAGCCATATATAATAATGAGCTCAATAAATATATTAATAAAGAGGGAGGACAGATAGTGAACAGAATAATCTTCATAAAGTGAGACTTTAAGATTAATAAAATACTTTTATATTTAAATAAAAATTTAACATTAAAAGCAATAGAAATGTTAAAGAGAAAAATAAATAAGAATTATCATTTACTTATTGCTTGCCAGACATTGTCATAAGTGATATACATAGTCTATCTCATTTAATACTCACAAAACTTTCTGAGGTATTATATTCCTCTTTGTAGGTGAGGAAACTGATGCTCAGAGATGTAAAGGTATTTACCTTGAAATGCATGACTGACAAATGGTGTACCTGAAATATGAAACTGAGAATTTCCTGGCTCCAAAGGCTATATTTATAAACACTGAATATATATATATATATATATATATATTACACATTATATATAGTATAATCTTATCATAGGTCAATTTATGACATATGAATAATATATTGCTGAAAATTACTCTTTAGGTGATAAGACAAATAGGAAAAGGTTTTGTAATAAAGAAAAATGAAAAAGTTTTCTACCTGTTAAACCATTCAAATAAATACTATGTTTTATTGCCATGTGTGCAATTTGAGTATTGTTCTGTGATTGATTTGAGTATATATGTATTGAATATGAAAACAGCACTGTAATTTATACTTCGAATTAATTGTTAGTCTGAGAGATTCAATATGTTGTTTAAATATAGCAAGGAAGCAAGGAAGCTGTTTAAATATAGCAAGGTAGCAAGGAAGCTTCCTGCCAAGATGGAGGTGTAGGT
>PVKU01016308.1:0-15073 GCA_004027475.1 Anoura caudifer | reverse complement strand
TGTTTATGTGAGTCCTCTCTTTTTTTCTTGATGAACCTGCTAAAAGGCTTGTCGATTTTGTTTATCTTTTCAAAGAACCAGCTCCTGGATTCATGGATCCTTAGAATTGTGCTTTTAGTCTCTATGTCGTTTAATTCTGCTCTGATCTTGGTTATTTCCTTCCTTCTACTTGCTCTGGGCTGTCTTTGTTGTTGTTCCTTGACTTCTTGTAGGTGTAGGGTTAAGTTGTTTGTTTGAAATGTTTCTATCTTTTTTAGGTAGGCCTGTATCACTATGAACTTCCTTCTGAGGACTGCTTTCACTGTGTCCCATAAGTTTTGGGTTGTTGTGAGTTCATTTTCATTTGTTTCCAGAAACTTTTTGATTTCCTCCCTAATTTCATTCTTGACCCATTCATTGTTTAATAACATGCTATTCAATCTCCATGATTTTGAGGGTTTTGAGTTTTTCCCCTCGGGATTGATTTCTAGCTTTAGTCCCTGTGGTCAGAGAAAATGCTTGGTATGATTTCAATATTCTTGAATTTGTTGAGGCTTGTTTTGTGTCCTATCATGTGGTCTATCTTTGAAAATGTTCCGTCTGCATTTGAAAAAAATGTGTATTTAGTTTCTTTGGGATGAAGGGCTCTATATATATTTGTTAAGTCCATTTCATCTAGGGTGTTGTTCAATGCCACAATATCTTTGTTGATATTTTGTTTGGAAGATCTGTTCACTTTTGACACTGGGGTGTTAAAATCCCCTACTATAATTGTGTTGCTGTTGATATCTTTCTTGAAGTCCTCTAAGATTTTCTTGATGTATTTAGGTGCTCCTATGTTGGGTGCATATATATTTACAATATTTACATCTTCTTGGTGGATTCTTCCCTTGAGTATTATGAAATGACCTTCTGGGTCTCTCTTTATGGCTCTTCTTTTGAAGTCTATTTTGTCTGATATGAGTATTGCTGCCCCAGCTTTTTTTTCCTGTCCATTTGCTTGGAAAATTTGTTTCCAGCCCTTCACTTTGAGTCTGTGTAGGTCTTTTGTCCTGAGGTGGGTCTCTTGTAGGCAGCATATGTGTGGGTCATGCTTTCTTATCCATTCAACTATTCTATGTCTTTTTTTAACTATAAATAAATCAAGTTTATTTACAAGAAGGTTTTTCCTTTTAGCATCACTTCCTGGTTATTATCATTTAACTAATTTATTTTATTTTATTTTATTTTATTTTTTAAAAAATATATTTTATTGATTATGCTATTACAGTTGTCCCATTTTTCCTCATCATTCCCCTCCACCCTGCACACCCCCTCCAACCCACATTCCCCCCCTTTAGTTCATGTCCATGTGTCATAAGTTCTTTAGCTTCTACATTTCCCACACTATTCTTGCCCTCCCCCATCTATTTTCTACATACCCTCCATGCTACTTATTCTCTGTACCTTGTCCCCCTCTTTCCTCCTCCCACTCCCCTGTTGCTAACCTTCCATGTGATCTCCATTTCTGTGGTTCTGCTCCTGTTCTAATTGTTTGCTTAGTTTGCTTTTGTTTTAGGTGTGGTTGTTAATATCTGTGAGTTTGCTGTCTTTTTACTGTTCATATTTTTTATCTTCTTTTTCTTAAATAAATCCCTTTAACATTCCATATAATAAGGGCTTGGTGATGATGAACTCCTTTAACTTGACCTTATCTGAGAAGCAGTTTATCTGCCCTTCCATTCTAAATGACAGCTTTGCTGGATAGAGCAATCTTGGATGTAGGTCCTTGTCTTTCAAGACTTCAAATACTTCTTTCCAGCCCCTTCTTGCCTGGAAGGTGTCTTTTGAGAAATCAGCTGACAGTCTAATAGGAACTCCTTTGTAGGTGACTGTCCGCTTTTCCCTTACTGCTTCTAGAATTCTCTCCTTCATTTTAATCTTGGCTAATGTAATTATAATGTGCCTTGGTGTGTTCCTCCTTAAGTCCCACTTCTTTGGGACTCTCTGAGCTTCCTGGACTTCCTGGAAGTCTATTTCCTTTTCCAGATTGGGGAAGTTCTCCTTTATTATTTGTTCAAATAAGTTTTCCACTTGTTGTTCTTCCTCTTCCCCTTCTGGTACCCATATAATTTGGATGTTGGGACGTTTAAAGATGTCCTGGAGGTTCCTAAGCCTCTCCTCATTTTTTTGAATTCTTGTGTCTTCATTCTTTTCTGTTTGGTTGTTTCTTCCTTCCTTCTGGTCCACTCCATTGGTTTGAGTCTCAGTATTCCTCCCATCTCTATTGGTTCCCTGTGCATTTTCCTCCATTTCACTTATTGTAGCCTTCATTTTTTCATCTAATTTGTGAGCAAAATCAACCAGTTCTGTGAACATCCTGATCACCTGGGCTTTGAACTATGCATCTGATAGGTTGGCTACCTCTTCATCACTTAGATGAATTGGCTCTGGGGCTTTGATTTGTTCTCTGGTTTGGACCATTTTTGGGTTTTTGGCTTTTTTTTTTTTTTGGTCTGGTCGTGGCTATTACATAGTGAGGGGTGGAGCCTTAGGTGTTCCCCAGTGCAGGGCAGTCTAGTTGCTGGGTAGTGACGCTGTATGTGGGGGTGTGGTCTGAGAGGGAACAATGGCATTTTCTCTAGGATTCCAGTCTGTTCCGCTGCTTCCCCTTCACCTGGATTATCTGCGCATGAATGTGGGACCACCTGGTCAGCCAGCCACCCTGCGGGACCTCACTGGGTCTGCACAGCTGCCACGCCATGCCCAGGGTCCACTAGCCACCACCTGCATGCCTGGGATCTGCCAGCCACTGCTTCCTGCACACCTCCACTTTTTCCTGCTGTGACTCTGCCCCTCTTACCAGTCTGGATGAATGGTTGTTGGACTTCCTTACAGTTCAATTTTCTATCAGTTCTGTTGTTTTTTTGTTTCTAAATCTTTGTTGGCCCTGGCTGGTGTAGCTCAGTGGATTGAGCACGGGCCTGAGAACCAAAGTATCGCGGTTCGATTCCCAGTCAGGGCACATGCCTGGGTTGCAGGCCAGTTCCTGGCAAGGGATGCACGAGAGGCAACCATACATTGATGTTTGTCTCCCTCTCTCTCTCTCACAGTCTCTTTCCCTTCCCCTGTAAAGATAAATAAATAAAATGTTAAAAAAATAAATCTTTGTTGTCTTTAATTTTGGTTGTGAGAGGAGGCACAGTGTGTCCACCTACACCTCCATCTTGGCCAGAAGACTAAAAATTTTTTATTGAGTGTTTTAGACTGAACTTTCAAATTCTTATTTAAAAGGCCATAGCAAGCCTTGAATTAAAACACACACACACACACACACACACACACACACACACACACACACACACACAGATGTAGGAGAAAGTGACTCAAGAACTCTGGCAAATAGACTCCTAATCTTTGATTTCCAAGTTGCAGCAGCCTCTGAAGATTTACAGAGAATCTGGGGAAGGCCGAGGATTGTCACTCAACATGTTTTTTTCTTGATTGTGGATATTTACAAGGGGTTTCCAGGAAATTTTCAAAGGTTAGCATTTTGTTGAGGCACTCTAAATCCAGGCAGTAATCAAGAATTCTGAGAATGGTAGGGATTAACCTATAGGGAGGTCTTACTCTGCTTCCAACACTATTTTAAATGCTTTGCATATTAAGATCTATGTATTCCCAACCACTTAAGCGGGGCTATACTACTATTATCCCCCATGTTATAGACAAGGAAACTGAGGCACTGAGAAGGTAAGAGGCTTTCCCAGCACTGCAGAACTTGTTCTTTACAGAGCCAGAGTTAAAACTTCAGCATTTTGTCAGAGCCCATATTCCTAACCACTGGAACCACTACCTCTTCCCAGCTGCAGTGAGTGGGTGTTTGGCAAACAGGCCACCAGACCTGGGAACCCAAGGCTCACTCTTCCAGAGACAGAGGCCTGGAAATCAAGGACAGGTGGACAGTAGGTGGAGTATGCCTGGCCTGACCTTGGCACACCCTCTGAGGCAGCCACTGTCTCAGAAGAACAATCTGGGGAGTTTAATTAACAGTGCACTTGCAGGAATGCCAGGAACAACAGGAACTCCATGGCTGAATAACTTGAGGGTGAAAAATCAGAACTGAGGTGCCTTCATTGCCATCTTTCAAGTTGCTACAAAGAGCAACAGGCAGAGCTGAACTTGCCTGTTTTGGCCAAGAGCGTGGACAAGATTAATTGCACAGATGGATCACTTTGCTCTGAAAAAGCCTCTAGATGGTTTGATGTAGTGACTTCTGCAATCATAAAATCAGGAGATGTATGGCTATCTCTATGCTGAACGGGGCCCCAAAGAGATTGACCTTGCATATAAAGTGAAAATGATATGCATGAATTTCACCAGGTGGCGGAAACTCCTTGTGATACTTACAAATAGTGATTTCATGCCTAGGATGCTGGATTCAGATGTCAAACTGGGGAAAAGTTTCCTTGAAAAATGGCCCATGGGTCTGTGGGAGACGTGCTGGATTCTGATATGCAGAAGGTTAGAATTTGACGTCTGGATCTCTGAATACGCAAGCTTTAAAGAGGCGTGTGGGAGGAGGGTTAGGGGTTCCAATTATTTTATAGTCAAGATATATCTTCAGGGTAAACACATGTTCTTGCTGTCAACCCAGCTGAAAGCTTTGTGACCTCATCCTCTCCTGGGAAGGGTGAGAGAGAGGCCAGCTGGGGGTTGCGGGCCAGGCTGTTGTGCTCCGGGCCAGCATGTCTGACAGACCCTCCTTACAGGTCCGATGTGGGGCTGCTTTTCTGCAAGGCACACGGTGCCCGCTTTAGGGAGGCTGCTGCAGGGGAGCTGGAGGAGCACAATCCTGAAAGTGAAGGAAGATGTTCACATCCCAGGTCTGCGACTGGCTGATGACAGGATGCTGGGGGTGTCAACATCTCTGTGCCTCAGTTTATTTGTTGGTGAAATGGAATAACATCCCTCACAGAGATGTAGTAAGGATCAAGACAGTGATACATGAGAGTATCTATCTGTAAGCTGCAGGCCCCATGAAGTGCTAGTTTCTCTAGTTAGCAGTATTTTAAAGCATAATTTACCAGATATCCTCCTACCCCTAGTCCTTCACATACCCTTTTTGTTTTGTTTTGTTTTGTTTTGTTTTACTATTTTTATTGCACTAGAATATATACATAAAATTACCACTGTAACGGTTTTTAAGTGCACAAATCAGGGACATTCAATGTTGTACATTTAATGTCGTACAACCATCACCACTACCCATTTCCAGAACTTCTTCATCAACCCAAACTGGAACTCTGTGCCCATTAAATAATAACGCCTCATCCTCCCCTCCCCTCAAGCCTGGGTAACCTCTATTCTATGAAGTTGTGTATTCTAGATATTTCATGTAAGTGGAATCATACAATATTTATCCTTTTATGTTGGGCTTATTTCACTTAGCATAATATTTTTAAGGTTCATCTATGTTGTAGAGTGTGTCCAAATTTTCTCCCTTTTAAGGCTGAATAATATTCCATTGTATGTGTGTACCACATCGTGTTTATGTATTCACTCATGTGTTGGTTGTTGTTTCACAACTGTGAATAATGCTGTTATGTTAAGCTGACAAGAGTAGATGCCCACAGTTGATCTTAGCCAAAGGCTAAGAAGCGATGAATAATACTGCTGTGAACATTTGTGTACAAGCATGTGTTTGAGCTCCTGCTTTCAATTCTTTTGGGTGCGTACCTGGGGTGGAATTGTTGGGTCACGTGGAAATGAAGATTTTGAGGAATGACCAGACCTCTTCCCACAGCAGCTGTACCATTTTACATTCCCATCAGCAAAGTGTATGGGTTCTAACTTCTCCACATCCTCACCAACACTTGCTGTTTACCATTTTTCTGTATTAACCATCCTAATAGGTGGACGTGGTTACCCCATTTGTTTCGAGGGGTACCAGTTACAACTCCATGTGGTGGGAAACGCAAGGCAGGTAAGGTTGTTTGTCCCACACTGGAACCTGATGCATCAGGGAGCATATCTGGCACTCAGAGTCCTTTTTTTTGCAAGAGATTTTATCCAAAGCAAAATGGTTTTTCAAGGAGGAGCTGGGAGAGAGACGTGGGATCATAGTCACTGGACAATCCTGTCTATTGTTCATTTATTCATCCATTCGTTTATTTCACAAATATTTATTGAATGCCTATTTTGTAGTGAGCAAGGAAGAACTAGTAAATTCTGTGGCAGTTAGATTTTAGAATTCCCAAAAACTGGAAGGGACCTTAAGAATCACCAAACACCCACCCCCATTCATCATGTTTCCTAAAACCAGACAGATAGCAATAGGGTTCAGGCGGCCCCAAGCCTTGAGGGATAACTCTTCTTACTTTCAGGAGAATGGGTTTGAAACAAGGGCAAGCATTTGTAAGGGAGCTATCTTTTGTCACAGGTCACTAAACAGCATTGTCGCTCGATCAGCCCATGAGATTTGAACGCAATAAAACAAGTGTCAAGAAAACCTGATTAGATAAGCCCTGAGCACTCACGCAGTCCTTGCAATGTGATAACCTCCCACAGCAATGTCACTTACGGGCTGCGTGTGAAGGCAGATGCTGCTGACTTGGAATCTGAGAGCCAGGCAGGAGTATGAGTATTTGATTTCAATCTGGGAAAATTCCGGAGGACTGAATGTGGAGGATCTGTGAACACTGTCATATTCATACAATTGGATTTCATCAACAAACACAGACTTATTTTCTAGCTCAAAATGGGTCATTCCAACTATATTAAAGGGCAAAGAGAAATAGATGAAAACAGTGGTTAGAATGCAATTCAGAGATACAATTTCCACATATATGTTTATTTTACTCTGGTTAATGCTCAAGCCTCAGGAGCCCCAGAATAATCTGGACTCCTGGACAGCATCATTTTCTAAAGTCACATTCTCTTCCATCTCCTGTATACCCTCCAAAGCCACGTCAAGGAGCAACACCTACCTCACCCACTGCCATCAGGACAGAGCAGCATTTTCTGAGGGGGTGGTGAAGAGCTCCCCAATTTTCACGAATCCCCTCAGTGTCTGAAATGATGGCTGGAATACAAGGCTAAATACTATTACACTAAACTTTCTGTAACTTGGGTGCCAATGAACTTTGTTTCTGTTCTGTCTGTATTCTTGGTGCTCTACTGCATTTAATATTTAACTTTTATCGTTATGTACATGGAAATACTTCAAAGAAGTATTTAATGTCTTCACTATGCGAACAGTCTTTTCACATAGGGCTGTTGTGAGTGATGGTTCAGAATGATGCTTTTGGGTGCTGCAAGCAGCCATGGTTTTGTGCAGGTTCCTGTGTTCACACAGGAACACAGGATGCTGGGATCTTACCAGGAAGCAGAGGACTGAAACCAATGATCACTCTGCAAGCCAGATAGGCGAAGAGGATTCCACTGGTGTTTGAGCCACTGACTCTGGGCCCCGAGGGGAAACCTTCCCCAACTCCGATGTCTTCTCGCCTCACCCAGGGTTTAGCAACCTGGAGCTTTGATTCCATGTTCTCACCCTGTGTCCTGCTCTGGCCCTGCCAGCTGAGTATTCAACCCTGTCCCACTCGCCTAGTCCTGTCGCAAATGAATCCCCACTGCAGTGGCTCAGCAAGGAGAGCCTACCTCCTTCATCATACTTTAGAAAGATTTGTAACACCACAGGCATTTGAAAAGGAGGATCAGGCATCTGTGAAGCTTAAAATGAAATGAAACAGAATTCATCCACAAAGCATCCAGCTCATTAAAATTACGTTCCAAAAACTGATACAGGGTTCAGGGCAGCTGCTAAAGGGAGTTACGGAAAATGGAAGATACGCAAACAACTGTCTGGAAGGGATTGTTGAGGGAACTTAAAAAAAAATTCCCAGTTTTACTGAGATAGCATTGACATATAACATTGTATTAGTTTTAGGTGCACAACATACTGATTTATGTATGTATTATAACAAAACGATCCCCACTGTAAGTTTAGTTCATATCCATTACTTAGCATATTACAGTTTCTTTCATGTGATGAGAACTTTTAAAAGCTACTTTCTTGGCCACTTTCAAGTATATAGTGTTGTGAACTACAGTCACATCTCAGGACTTAGTTATCTTGTAACTATCTTGTAATTACTTGTAAAAAGCACCCAATTTTCCCACTCCCCACCCCCTGCCTCTTTGAGAGAACTATTCAGGGGGTAGGAGACAGGACAAGGTGACCTTCCAACTGTGGGATTTAATCATTGCAATGGTCTCCAAGATCAGGATTGGCAGGAACAGCCCAAGTTATTCTCCAGACCTGCCAGTGTTTAGTCACACGGGGGTGGATGGGGACCACATCACTAAACTACCAGTGAGTGAGAGCTGAAGAGGCACAGGGCCAGTTCTGGGAAGGACCGAGCCTGCGCCCCGCTCTCAGGGGGGTGAGAACACTCAGGAAGCATGAGAGGAAAGGGGGGTTTAGGGGTGCCCTCTTTACCTTCCTGATCCCATTACTCATGCTGCTCTGTCACAACATGCAGACCTCTCTGAGGCTGGGTAACGGAGCCTGGTGACAGCAGGGCCACCGATGCATGCCTTGGAAATCCAAGGGACATTCAGAGGTGCCTATTTCATATCCATTTAGATCCATTACAGACAAGGGAAACCATTTGGTGTAATGCTGGCAGACTCTAGTTCTTGTTGTCTGTTTGCATAGAACTTGTGAAGGACTGGGGAGACTTTTCCCCTGGATTAGTGCCTCCATGAGGAGGAAACTCTCTTAAATTAATCCCTTATTCTCCATCTACCCTCAGTCCGGGGAGGAAGTCAGTTGTCTGGTCGGTATCATGGGGAAAGAATCTGGGCCGCATGGCTCAGCTGTTCCTTCTTCCTGTTGCAGATCTGCCTGTAGCAGAGCAAGCCCTGCCTGGAGGGGTGGGGGGGGGGGTGGCCTGTGAGCTCTGTCCACCTGGAAATTTCAGAGTAAAGTCTGCACAGCCCCTGGGTTGCAGATCCACAACCTCACTCACCAGCCGGCTTATTGTTAGAAGCATTTCCAACTGTTGACTGTACCATTTTCTTGACGAACTGTGAATTCAGGGGGAGAAAACTGGGTATTATATATGAGCTTCCCAAATCCCAAACAGCTCCAACATTCGGAGGAAATTCTTTACCCTTTTTCATTCTAACCACCCCGATCCAACATATGTGGGTGCGCGCACGCACACGCACGCACACGCACGCACACACACACACAATTCCCCCTCCTGCTTTAAAGTTTCCAACCTCTGCTCTCCTCCTCTAGGAGTCCAGGAGTCTTTAGCATGTGAGGCTGGATCATGTGGCCTGAAAGTCTCCTGGTTTCCTTCCACAGACGGGAAACATTTCACTGATGACGTGCCATGGACCGTGCCCTCGCTCAGGGAATGTGGGTGTATCCTTCCCACCCCGTGGACGCACAGACGTCCCTGAGTTACTATTCTGTGGAAGACCCCCAGGCTCTCAGAAGCCACCTCCTTTCAGTCAGACCTGCCTTCCTTTCCATTCAGGATTCCTGGGGCCATTTTCCTCAACCTTGACACCAGGAGTTCAGCCCTGCCCAGCAGGCGTGGCCAGTCATTTTTAAAACAGAGCCATTTTCCAGCACGAAACTACCACCAAGGAAACAAGACTATCTCCACCCTCAGGTCAATGTCAGGTCAGATAAGCACATTCTGGAGGGTTCAAGTATCTGCAGTGACTGGTCCCACAATCTTGTCTATTCCGTGGGTAAGGCTGGGCATGCCGACGATTTTCTGACAGTTGCCAGAACCCAGGGCTCTGTCGAAGATAGGAGGGAATGCTGATAAGCCACTCAAGATGACAGTGAAGGAGAATTCATTCCCACTAACATGGTTCCCGATCTGGGAACTGCACTCATTCTGCTGCCAGAGCCTCAGGGGGCCTGGAAAGGGGCCAAATGAGCTCCCCAAGCTCTCCAACACCAAGAACTGTGGAAGGCCCGAATATATTTATTGCCATTTAAATGCAAACTCATTTAGGGCATCACACAGCACTGACAGATGCACTTGTGCAAGGTGTGGCAATAACACCCCTGGAGTTGTGCAGCTCCCAACGAGGGATGCACAGGCAGCAGCCTCGGGTCAGGCAGGGGAGCCAGGTGGCTGTGTGTCCCCACGGAGTGGCCTTCTGGGGCTATTTTGCCACAGTCTGGGCTTGCTCATCAGTTTTGGAGGTTTGGTCATCTCATTTGTGAAGAGACTAGAAACCTCTCTCAGGAACAGCCCACCTTAGCTGTGCTCACACAGGCTTCTGTGATTCGAAATGAGAACTACAGCAGCCTGGACAACCTGGGTTGGGACACAGGACACATTCTCCCTGGACAATGCTGAGATACGCACCGAAAACACTGACCCCATGATGCTCCTGGCTCTCTGGTCAACTATCCCTTGTCTGGGGCTGTACCTTTAGAGACGAAGGAACATTTCTAAGTCCCCAGTGTTAACGAGACCTGCAAGGCCGGTGGCAGTCTCCCCTAGAAGAGTTTGCAGATCTTGTGAGCAAGTTTTATAGTTGAACTCATGAGGTAGCAACCTTAATTCCAAATTCTTTGGGCAGTTTTACACCAACCCTCAGATATGAAGATGCTACTGAGGCTCGCCAGCATCTGTGTCCGCTCCAGTGTTCACTAGCCCCTGAACGCACCATGACCGCTCCCCATTCCACTGACGGCCCACCCTCCGTCTGACCCCTACCTTCTCCAAGGCACAGCTCAAGCCCTATCTCCTGCGGGAAGCCCTTCCTGACCACCCTACCTGTTACTGATTGCTCGTCCTCTGAAAGTCTACAGTGCTCAGAGATAATGGAACATAATTTAGCCCCTAATTGGGTATTGGCTAGTATCAATCACTGTCTTCCTGTGTGTTCTATCTCACCAACTAGACTCTAAGCCACTTAAGACCAGAAAATGTATTTCATATTTCTGCAGCCTCCCCCACCATGTCCAGCACATTGAGAACATTTGAAGGTATTGGATAAAAAGGTGCATATTAAATATCTCTTTGATGTTCTAAATATCACCACACTTTCTCTGCATGTCAAATCTGCAGCGCCCTCCCCCTGCCCCCGCCCCCAGGAAACATTCCTCAATCACTGTGACTCACACTGATTTCTCCTGCCTTCCTGACTGCTCATTGTCATCTGAGCCAGGCTTTTTGCCATTCAGTTCTGTTCCTCAGAATGTAGCCTCAGCTTAAGCTACTGGAGCTCTGCCTGAACACCTGCAGCCAGGGTTTGGGTGATGTTGGCTCCAGGCAGAGGTGACACCTGGCAGAACAAGGTCTCAGCCAGTGTTTGCTGTTGTGTTGAAAGTCACCCTCCCCACCAATGGGAAGTTACCTCCCAGCCTTGCCAACATTGTCTATCAAGAGTCAGGCTTTTGCATAAAGCAGACCCAGGCATGAGTCCTGGGCTGTCACCTGTGCTGTGTCCCTGCAGGCAGCACCTCCCCTAGCTCACTAGGCCTCTATTTCGTCTTCTGTAGATTAGGTGGGGGATGTGTAAGCCCACCACCATACAGAGCTACTCTGAGTCTTCAGTGCCATCAGGCACTGAAAATATAAGGCATGTAGAATAGCAGTTACAAGTAGGGTCTTTGGAATCAGGCCACATGACCTTGACTAAAAGACTTAATTCCCTAAAATTCTGTATAAAAGAGATAATCATGTGAACCTCATGTGCTTCTTGTGGGGATTATACCATATGATATTAGGTGCTTGTATGTTATCATTAATAGTAGTAGTGGTGGTAATAGCAGCGATATTAAAATACTGTTACCATAGTAACTGGTGTGTGGGAAGTACTCATCTTCCACCACGCCAACGCTTAGGGTCCCCTTGTTTCTCTCCCAGGTATCAGGCTAGGTCCTCTGACCCTTTTGTTCACATCTACCATCCACACAGCTCAAAGTAGGGCTTGCAGCCTCATCAAATCAGCTGAGGATGGAGGATATTTGGGAAAAAAATGTTACATTGTTGCTGATATATACTATGGAGTTAGGCTTACAGTGGTGTCTGTACTGAATTTGCACAGACTTTTTTTGTGCTTATCTCCTAAACAATACAGTATAACAGTTCCTTACATAGCATTTACATGGTGTTAGGTATTATAAGATGATTTAAAGTATGGGGGAGGATGTGCACAGGTTATGTGCAAATACCACATCATCTTGTACAATATAAGGGACTTGAGCATCTGTGGATTTCAGTATCCGTAGGAGGTCCTGGGCCCAGTGCCCCAGATACCAAGGCACGACTGTCCTACCTGCCAAGGCAGACCCAGGAGAGCAAGGCCGCGGCACCTCCAGTTACACAGCTTTTTCTCAGCCCTGCTACACAGGGTATCCTGATCTCTAACTCCTTAATCCTACAGAGGACATGTGATAACAATTTGTAGCATGATAAAATTTGCAAGATTCTTCCTTTAGCAGAAACTGTGGTGCTGCCGAGGAATCCTATGCTAAAGGTGAAAATCACTCTCCGCCACACAATGCACTGGATGACCTGCACTTGCAGGAGCTTGGCTGGACTGTTCAATCCTGCGACTGCCGAATGTTTCCCCTGCAGGCAGTCAGCTCCCCTCATCTGTGCTGGATGGTCCAGGGAATTCCTCCCGGGATGGCCACCTGCTACCCCTGGGCCCTAAACTGATGCTAGCATGCTCTCCAACCTCCCAGCGCTTTACCACATACAGCTGTCACTGGAATCTACAAAGCCAGGCTCTGTGCTAGGAGCCCTAGGCAAGTTGAGACCTTTTAGTACATTCAACTTGTGAAATTCTCCCTTCGGATTGTGTCATTTATGGTATACTACTCAATTACTATCTATACCTTTTGGGTAGTGATTTCAATCCAACAAAACAGGCGCCATAATTTACTCCTCCAAGGGGCCTGCTTTTCCGTGCTGATGAAATCCACAGCATTCCCGCTTTATCATATTAGCTGGAATTTGTGGGTGGCCTCCAGGTGAATGAAGTAGGTATAAATGTGCAGCATTGCTCTTCCTCGTTTTTCCTGTAGCTCATTCTCACCCCTTTAGATTTTAGAAAACCATGACCATTTAAGGATGCCAAGGGTGCAGCTCGAAAACTGCAAAGAGGCAATACGGACCTGGCAGGGAAAAGCCACTTCAGATGTAACAAGGGATGATTCTAGAAGCTTCACCATGGCTAGACATAATGTGCAGCAAACGTAGAGGAAAGACTCATGAAGAAAAGCAGCACAAACTTATTAAAGCCACAGTTAGCTGATAGAGGAAGAGAGGGATAAAGAGAACATTAAAACCACTGATAAATCTAAAACGTATTTACATTTCCCTATGAGACATAGGCATGCTCAGAAGCACGTGCATGGGTGCCCAGAAGCACGGAGTAACAACAGTTGCTTCCAGAGGCTCCCTGCAGCTAGAAACACAGCACTGACCCAGAACCAGGCTTGGAAGGGGTGTGGGGGAGACTGATTCGGGAGGTCTGGGGTTGGGCTCCCATCCTGAATTTTAATGACACCCCAGGACGCTCTGAGGCAGGTGGTTTATAGACCACACCTGGAGAAACTCTGAAGGAGATGACTCCAATTTTTCAGCTCTATATAATATACACACTATCTCTAAACATTCAGTCTTTGTGTATCTTATATGTTCGTAGCCTCTGTGTACACACGCAGGGGGAGACCACACCATCTGTCTCTCCACTCTATGTATGGATTCCACATGGGTCTCATTTACAATAGAACAACTGAATTTGCAAGTGTTCAGTAAAATCAAATAAACACAGTGTATGGATTTGAGTATTTTCTTTCCTCACTCAGCCCAGAAGAAGGACTTGATTTGTATCAAGAATCACAAACAGTTCCATGTCCTGAGAACCAAACACAGAAGCTCCTGGGGGCTCAATTTCAGGTTCCGTTTCAAACAATGTGGGGTCTCATCTCTGCTCTTCTGAAGGCTTCTCTGTCCTGTCATCCTCACACCTGAGTTTTGACCTCCAGAGTCTGGTGCCGGTGGAGGTCTCTGGCCCCTGGCAGTCATGACTGCTGTGACCCACCCAAGTGGAAAAGAACTTTTTCTCTTCTGTTAACCTTTCACCTTCAGGGGTGGCAAGTAAGTGTCAGCGCATGAGCCAGTCAGGAGGGTGTGGCAGAGGCTGACCAAAGGTGTGGGTAGAGCGGATTCTGAGGCTCTGGAGCGGGGTTCGGATGAAGGAGTGGGATTTCGGTCCCTAGGCAGTAGGGAGGGGTCACTTTTGTGCCACCTATTTGCCAGTCCAGCCTAGGTTTTCGCTTTCAAAGACCTACTCCTTTTTATACGTAATGTTAGAACAGGAAGAACATTTGTTTTTTCTTTCTTTCCTTCTTTTTAAGATTCCACATGTAAGTGATACCGTGCAGTATTTGTCCTTCTCTGTCCAGCTAATTTCATGTAGCACAATGCCCTCCAGCTTCATTCATGTTGTTGCAGATGGCGGAGTTTCCACATTTTTAACATGCCTTTGTGTGTGTATGTGTGTGTGTGTGTGTGTGGATATGGGTGTGTGTGTGTGTGTATATATGTATATAACAGTTTCTTTTTCCATTCGTCTCTAGATGAACACTTAAGTTGTTTCCCTGTCTTAGCTAATGTGAATAGTGCTGCAATGTACATGAGAATGCAGATATCTCTTCAAGATAGTAATTCATTTCCTTTGGATGTACACCCAGAAGCTGGGTTGATGGGTTGATGGGTCATATGGTAATTCTTTTTAAATTTTTTGAGGAACCTCCATACTGTTTTCCATAGTGGCTGGTCCAGTTTACATTCACGCCAACAGCGTAGAAGTGTTCCTTTTTTCCACATCCTCATCACCATTTATCATCTCTTCTTTTTTTTTAATTATATTTTATTGATTATGCTATTACAGTTGTCCCATTTTCCCCCCTTCATTACCCTCCACCCTGCACACCCCTCCCACCCACATTCCCCCCTTTAGTTCATGTCCATGTGTCATAAGTTCTTTAGCTTCTACATTTCCCACACTACTCTTGCCCTCCCCCTGTCTATTTTCTACCTACCATCTATGC
>PVKU01016307.1:0-15073 GCA_004027475.1 Anoura caudifer | reverse complement strand
TAACATCTCCACTATCTGGGAAAGAAACCTTGAAACTGTGCTTTCATCCTAAGGCCTGGAATGTGGGAGAGGGTCCCTGGTGCCCAAAGAAAGAGCCCATAAAACAACCTTGGTTAATTGCCTACCTCTGGTCCCTATCTGTTTTAGGAGGGAGTCCCTGATGCTTACAGAAAGAGCCCATAAATAACTTTGGAAAGTGCCCCAACTTTAATTAACTGCCTCCTGTCATGTATTTGTTTTACAACAAGATGAACACATTGGGTCTAGAGCAAGATAAGGATTCAGGCCAACAGGCCACCACACATACCTAAGTTTGGTTAGTCACATTCCCCCAGGAAAGCTGGCACCACATTTACCTGTTAATCAATATGTAACTTTTTTTTCTCCTATCCCATCAACTATATAAGTCCTCAGAACAAAGGACTTGTTCGTTCTCCCTCTCTCTCTCTCTCTCTCTCTCTCTCTCTCTCTCTATCTATCTATCTATCTATCTATCTCTCTCTCTCTCTCTCTCTCAGAGGGGCTCAGGGTGCTCTTGGCTCTCGGGCCGCTGGGCCTCTGGCCACCTGGCCTCAGGCTGCCTAGGGGCTTGCCACCCTGGTCTTCAGCCTCTCTTGCTTTTGTCACCCTGCTTTGCCCTGAAACTTTTCCTTTCACCCCCTACTCTACCCAGTCCTGTTTTCTTCCATGGGAATGGGCCACGAGTAAACTGATTATATACTACAAGATTTGCTGATATGTAATTCTTTACATGCATCAGCCAGAAGAACCAGGTCTCTCCCATCAACAATATGACTCTGGCTCTGATTCTAAACTCCTCACCCCTCAAAATTTAAACTGAATTTGATCTTCAACCTAACCCTGATACTAGCCCTGACAAAATACTGACTCTGAAGTTGACTCTGAGCCTGATACACATAAGCACTCTGACCCTAACCTGACTTTGACCCTCATGCCTTATCCTGTGTCTGACTTAGATTCTGACCCTTAACCTCACATTTTATATGACTGAATCTCACCCTGACCCTAAAACAAGGATGCTGACTCTGATCCTCACCCTGATTTTTCCCTTGATGATAATCCTGACAGTGATTCTTAACCTCACCCTGACCTTGGACTGCTTCCACACACTTACCCTGACCTGGACCCTCAAAATGATTCTGGCTATTACACTAACATGACATTCAACCTGACACAGACCCTGACTGTGATTTCAGTATGACCATCATGCTACTCTGATGCTAACCCTACCCTGACCTCATCATGTCCTCGCTTTCACACTGACACTGAACCTCTAGTCACCTGACCCTTAGTCTATGCTCACACTGGCACTCTCACCTTGATCCCAACTCTATTCTAAGTTTTACCTAGACACTGATCATGACCATGACTCTGACCCTGAGGTATATATGCACTCTCATCTTGACTCACACTCATTTTGGTGCTACTTCTGTTCTATACCTAAACTTCACCATGACGCTCTTTTTTTTTTTTCTTAAAGATTTTATTTATTTTATTTTTTTTTAGAGACAGGAAGGAGGGAGAAAGAAAGGGAAAGAAACATCAATGTGTGGTTGCCTCTTGCACATCCCCCACTGGGGACCTGGCCCGCAACCCAGGCATGTGCCCTAGACTGTAGGGAACCACTTTGTGAGGCATGGAAATGTAGTTCAGCACCCACGTGGAAAACCAGTGGGGAGCAAGTTGGCATGTTGGACCACGCCCGTGAAGAAGTTCTCCTGTGGGAAATCAGGCCTGCATTATACCTAGGCTGCTTTGTGACTTGCTCTTGCTAAAACTCTCTCATCCTGAGTTCAGTCAGCAAATGCTTACTGCATATCTTTAAAGTAACTTCCTGAAGTCTGTGCTAATTCTCCCAAGGACTGAAGTGTAACCAGACCTGTTACTCTTATCATTCCCTTGCATTTGCAACATATTTTCCTTGTTAATCTGTAAGAAGTAATCAGTAACATCCTTCCCATTGCTATCTGTAAAAAGTAATTACCTAAAGCAAACCTAAGCATAATGAATAAAAACCTTCTTTGATGTATGCTATTAGAAAGCCAATAAAAGCTTGTCAAGGTAAGGGTCGGGCCGCTTTGAGGCGCTCTCCCCTTGAGAGAGTAGCTGTGCTATCTCTTTTCCTCCACAGGACTCAGTAGTCCATGTGAATTTATCCTGTCTCATCCATATCTCATCTATAACACTGCAGACACTGCAGGCCAGTGTCTGTGACACTAGACTGGGAATTGAACCAGTGACCCTTTGGTTCCCAGGCCAGCACTCAATCCACTGAGCCACACCAGCCAAGGCTAATGCTCACTCTTAACATGTATCTTTCTGATCATGACAATCACCATGACTGTGATCCTGATTCTCATTTAGACACTCTATCTAATTCTCACCCTTACCCTGATTCTGTACTTGACCCTGACCTTCACGCTCACCTTTGCCTTGTTTCATCCTTAGCCCGATCCTACAATTGAAGCTAACCCTACACCAGCACTTAACTTGATCTTTACCCTAGCCTGAATCTCAGCCTTATCATGACTGTCATTATGACCACAAACTTGACATTTACCTGACCCTGACCCTGACTCTACAATAACTCTCACACATACCTTCGCCATGTCCTTGAAATTGCCTTGAATGTGAAACTTATGCTGAACTTGAACCAGACTCTCAGCCTGACTCTGACACCAACCCCCCACCTCTTACCATGGCTCATGTTGACACCCTACTCTGATCCTTACCCTGACCCTGATCCTGAAATTGACCCTGACCCTCATCCTGAGCATGACTATGCAAATTTGCCACACTCTTGACTTTCCATCCTGGGTCTGACACTGACCCCCATTCTGATCCTCACAATGACTCAACATGACTTTGAGCATCAAAGTGACCCTTATATTAATCAATACCCAATAATTCATACGACCTCTCACTCCAAACCTGACTTTGATCTTTATCCTTAAATGTACGAGATGCCAGCCTTTCTCCTGACTGAACCTGAAATCATACTCTGAATCAGACCATGCTTCTTACCATGTCCTGAACTTGACCTTGAACATGACCCTCTTAGTAAGTAAATGCTTACTCAGATCTGCATTTTTACTTTGACTTTTACTTTTGACCTCACCCTCACACTTACCTTGACCCTTACCTTGACCCTTGACACTTTGAATCTAATCGGACTATCAGCCTAACCAAAACCTCACTCCTACACTCAGATTGACCCTGATCATCATTATGTCCATGAACATAACTTTGATTCTGATTGTGAACCATACTGTCCCCAAGACACTGCAATTCACATCTACTCTTACCCAGGCTCTGACCCTTATCTTATCCATGAACATTTGCCTAACTTTATTCACACTGTAAAACTGACCTTCATCCTCAGTCTCACCCTAACACTGGTCTGACCTGCCTGACCTTCACCCTCATCCCGTTCTGAACCTTCTCTCAGACCCTCAGCCTGATTCTGATACTGACCATGTCTCTTACACTGATATTCACCCTGACTGGATCCTGGTTCTCATCTTGACACAAACAACTCAGATCTTATCCTCATTTATGTGAGAGTCTCTCACAATGACCATCACCCTGTGACTCTCATGCTGACTCTTCTATTTGACTCTGGCCCTGATTTTGATTCAGACCCTCCTCCTTTTTACCCCAACCTTTACTTGACACTCACTCTGACCCTCACACTCTTTCATACTCTCACTATGATCCAAATTCTGACTTTTAATGTTACCATCACCATGACTCTGACCCTGAAGCTAATCTTGACATTGATTCTAATTCTCATTCTCATCCTGGCTTATGTTTTTCCTTTTAATTGAATTTATTGGGGTGACATTGGTTAACAAAATTATGCAAGTTTCATGACACTGAGCATGATTCTTACCCTTAAACTCACCCTAACTCTGACACTGATGTAATTTTGTCACCAATTTTGATTGTCCTATCATCCTAACCTAGACCTGTTCCTCACACTGGCCTTGATCATTACCCTGATGTTGACACTCAACATGACTGATATTTATCATGACCTCACCTTGACATACAACGTATCTTGATGCTAATTCTCACTCTGATCCAGCTCTCACCATGATGCTAACCTTTTAACTCGACTCTTATTTCACCCAAACCCTAACCCTGACCCTGACTATGACCTCATCCAACACTCCCCTGAAAAATGACTTTGAAACTGAACCTCACTTTCACACCCATCTTAACCCTAAATCTCTTGGCCCTGACCCTGACACTATAAGTGATACTAAAACTCATCTTCATTCTGGCCTTTACGTGATGCTCATTCTGACCCTGATCCTCACACTCAAATTACCATGATCCTGATGGTGACCTTCCACTTTAATACCACTCTGATCATCATCCTTACTCTGACCTTAACCCTCATCCTGTCCCTGTGACTCTCACCTGAACTTCCATCCTGTCTCTGACTATAAAAGTGACCCTGGCACTTACACAGAATATGACCCTGAAGCTCACCCTAACACTGACCATGACTATGATGCATGTGTTCAGCCTAACTCTGATCCTGATGCTCACACCAATGCTGACTGATTTTTTCGCATCCTCAACATGACCCTGAACTGGTTGCACACACCGTCCCTGACCCTGGTTATGACCATCATACTGACCATGGTACTTACTATGCGGTTGACAATAAACCTGAACCTGATTGTGACCCTCATCCTGACCTGACTCTAATCCTACTCTACAATGAATTTCATCTTTATTTTGAGCTTTATTTATTTAAAAATATTTTTTAAAGATTCCATTTATTTATTTATTTGTTTAAAAAAATTTTAAATTTTAATTGTTGTTCTTGTACAGTTTTCTGTCTTTTGCTCCTCCATTTATTTATTTTTAGAGAGAGGGGAAGGGAGGGAGAGAAACATCAATGTGCAAGAGAGATATATTTATTGGTTGCCTCTTGCATGCCCCCCACTGAGGACCTGGCCTTTAACCCAGGCATGTGCCCTGACCGGGAATTAAACTGGCAACCTTTGGTTCACAGGCCAACACTCAATCCACTGAGCCACACCAGCCAGGACTTGACCTTTATTTAAAGCTTACCGTGATGCTGACACTCACACTCACCCTAACCTTGACTGTGACCCTTACCTTGACCTCTATCCTAACACTAATCAGATTCTGATCCTCATCAAGACCTTGACACTTGCTGTAGCCATTGCCTGAAACCTCATTCAAACCTCATGTTCACACTTCTCTTGACCCTGTCATCACCATGACCCTGAAACTGACTGAACCTCATTCTCATTCTGACTCTTACATGATGCTGCTCATTGTGACTTTGAACCTGACCATGACTCTGATCTTCACCATGACACTGTTATCCAAACCATTAACTAACTGATCATTGAACCTATCTGTATCCTGAACCTGAACCACCACCTTGATCAGACTTTCACTTAAGCTTAAAATGAGACTCATTTTCACCCTGATTCTTACTTGATGCTTAATCTAACTCTGATCCTCATCCTCACTTTTACCATGGCCTTGACATTAACTCTCAAACTGATGCTCACAATGATCATTACCCTGAACCTGATCCTGAAACATATACTTACCCTCACCTTTACTCTGACTTTTACCCTCTTGCTGACACTGGCTCAAACCTGACTCTTTTCCATACCTCTCAGCCTGATTCTGACTGTGATTCTCATTCTGACACTGACCCTGATCCTCACTTAGACACACTTGTTCTCACACTCACTCTGACCTTGACTATCACCCTGAACTTGAGCTTGACCATGACCTTCACCCTCACATTGACCTTTAACTTCCCTATCACCCTTACTCAGATTCTAATTTAATATACCCTAGAAGGTTATCATCACCTACTTGACAATATCTTCCATGCAATTTAACATATTAGTTCAATATCTCTCTTTTATAAGGAGAGAGAACAAATCTTTTGAAGTATTCCAGGGGCCCTCTAGAACACCCCAAAGTTATCCTTAGGTCAATAAGGCTTCATTTAGAATGTGCCAAAAATTTGGACATTTGACTGAAAAGGTCACAGATTACTGTGAAATAATATTTAGCTATGCACTTAACCAAAGTGATAATAAAAGATCTCAAAGACAAATACAGAAGGTTACAAGACTGTGACTCAAACTTCAGCTTTTATGATTGAGAAGATTCAGTTTTATTATGTAATCAAGAACCTCAATAAGGCAACATAAAACAGAATATTATTTTGACAAAACATAGATTATTTGTTTTGTAGGTAGAAAACTTTTCACAATATCATACCAGGAGCAGACCAATATATAAGAAAACTGTCCTTTTAACAGAAAGAGAGAGAATCAAATTCTAATTTTGCATCAGCTTACTTTTAATATGTATATTCATTTACTTGATTATATTTATTCAATCTTATTCAACATGATCACACATAAAATTTATTTTTTATTTTTAAAGATTTTATTTTTTAATTGTTTAATATATTTTATTGATTATGCTATACAGTGGTCCCTCTTTGCCCCACTCTACCCGGTACCCCCACTACCTCCAGCAATCCCCCTCTCTTAGTTCATGTCCATGGACCATGCATATGAGTTCTTTGGCTTCTCCATTTCCTATACTATTCTTAATATCCTCCTGTTTATTTTGTACTTACCAATTATACTTCCTAATCCCTGCACTTTTACCCCTATTCTTTTCCTACCCACTCCTAGTCGATAACCCTCCAAATGATCTCCATGTCTATGATTCTGTTTCTGTTCTGGTTGTTTGCTTAGTTTGTTTTTTTACATTCAATTTTTGATAGTTGTGAATTTATTGTCATTTCACTGTTAATAGTTTTGATCTTCTTCTTTTTCTTAAATAAGTCCCTTTAACATTTACATGAAATTAACATTTCATGTAATAATGGCTTGGTGATGAACTCCTTCAGTTTTACCTTGTCTGTGAAGTATTTTATCTGCCCTTTCATTCTAAACTAATTGTTTTGCTGGATAGAGTAATCTAGGTCATAGATCCTTGCTCTTCATCACTTTGAATACCTCTTTTTTAAAAGATTTTATTTATTTATTTTTAGAGAGGGGAAGGGAGGGAGAAAGAAAGGAAGAGAAAAACATCAATGTGTGGTTGCCTCTCATGCACCCCCGACTGGGAACCTGCCCTGCAACCCAAGCATATACCCTAGACTGGGGATTCAACTGGTGACTCTTTGGTTTGCAGGCCAGCACTCAATCCGCTGAGGCCCACCAATCAGGGCACTTTGAATACTTCTTGCCAGTCCCTTCTCACTTGCAAAGTTTCTTTTGAGAAATCAGCTGATGGTCTTATGGGAACTTTTTTGTAGGTAACTCTTTGCTTTTCTCTTGCTGCTTTTAAGATTCTTTCTTTAAGTTTTTTTCCATTATTTCTTCAAATAAGTTTCAATTTCTTGCTCTTCCCCTTTTCCTTCTGGTGTCCTTATGATTCAGATGTTGGCCTTTTTGGAGATGTCCCAGAGGGTCCTTATACTATCCTCATTTTTAAAAATTGTTTTTTCTTTTTGCTATTTTGGTTCAATGCTTATTTATTCCTCATGTTCTAAATCATTGATTTGAATCTGTACTTTATCCCCTCCACTGATGGTTCCCTGTAGATTTTTCTTTATTTCACTTAGTGTAACCTTCACTTCTTCTTGGGTCTTTTTTATGTTGCTGCTGTACTCAGTGGGTTCTTTGACCATTCTGATCATCAGTGTTTTCAACTCTGCATCTGATAGGGTGGCTATCTCCATTTCATTTAGTTCTTTTTCTGGGATTTTGTTCTATTCTTTCATTTGTGCCATATTTCTTTGTCTCCTGAATTTGGCAGCCTCCATGTGTTTCTTTCTGTGTGTTAGGTAGAGATGCTTTGACTCCCTGTCTTAGTAGTATGGCCTATTGGAGAAAAGACACCTGTAAATTCTGTGGGGTAGAGACTCAGCTAATGGCCAGGGTGGGGCAACCCATTTCACTTTGTGGCTCTGTCTGGGAGGAGGGCTTGGAGAAGGTACAGTGTCACAAGGTTTGCCTGGCACTTGCTTTGTGCAACTGGTGCCCATCCAGCTCTTGTCCTGGTCCAGAATCCCAGAGGGGCCTGCGTACATTTCAAGACCATGTTGACCCTTTAATGGAGTCTTCTGAAAATCTGACAGTTTCTTCTGCCACCCCACCTGTTGGTTTTTACAGCCAGAAGTTATGGGCATTTATCTTCCTGGTGCTGGAAACGTGGGCTGTGTGGTCTGGCCTAGAGCTGGGATTGCTCACTCCCAAGATATCTCTCCCAATTTTTTTATTGTTGTTTAAGTACAGCTGTCTCCATTTTCCCACTACCACTTACTCCCTCCCAATTTTTATCTACCACATGTGAATGTGGCACTGCCTGATCCATGGCCTCCACCCCTCTGCACCACACCAGGTCTCCACACCTCTATGCCCATCTCCGCATCTCTGCTCTCCCTGCCCATCTGGATGAATGTGGCTTCTTTAAATCCTTAGCTGTTGGAATTCTGTACAGCTTGATTTTCTGATGGTTATGGGTGTTATTTGTTTTGAGGTCTAGTCGTAATTCTTTCTGTGGTTGTGTGAGAAGGCAAAGTGTGTTTACCTATGCCTCCATTTTGACCAGAAGTCTCTTTCCTTGAGACTTCTTTTCCATAAACTTCCTACAAGTTTTTGTGTTCATTTTAGTTTGTCTCTCATTCTCTTATCCAATTCAGAAACATTCAGGACAAAATTACTTTATTTTCTTTCACAAAATTATATCTCTATTTCTTATATCTTCAGCCCCTGAAAACATGCATTTTACTTTCCTTAACCCTTAATTAAATACCTTAATTTCCCATGAAAATTAAGAAGTAAGAAAAGGTAAATATTTTTAAGTATACTTTATTGATCATGCTATTACAGTCATTCCATTCTTTTCTCCTTTTATTCCTCTCTGCCCTGCAACCTACCTCCAAGCAGCATTCCTCCCTGCCCCTCTTAGTTCATGTCCACAGGTTGTACATATAAGTTCTTTGTCTTCTCCATTTCCTATACTATTCTTAACCTCCCCCTCTCTATTTTGTACCTACCATTTATGCTTCTCATTCCCTATACCTTTCCCCCAGTCTCCCCCTCTTCCTCTCCACTGATAACCCTCCATGTAATCTCCATTTCTGTGATTCTGTTCCTGTTCTAGGTTTTTGCTTAGTTTGTTTTTGTTTTTTGTTTTAGTTTTTAGGTTCAGTTGCTAGTAGTTGTCAGTTTGTTGTCATTTTACTGTTCATATTTTTGATCTTCTTCTATTTCTTAGATAAGTCCCTTTAACAGTTCATTTAATAAGGGCTTGGTGATGATGAAGTCCTTTAACTTGACCTTATTTGGGGAAGCACTTTATCTGCCCTTCCATTCTAAATGATAACTTTGTTGGATAGAGTATTCTTGGATGTAGGTCCTTGCTTTTCATGACTTTGGATACTTCTTTCCAGACCCTTCCTGCCTGTAAGGTTTCTTTTGAGAAATCAGCTGATAGACTTATGGGTACTCCTTTGTAGGTAACTCTCTCCTTTACTCTTGCTTCTTTTAGGATTCTCCCTTTGTCTTTAATCTTGGGTAACTTAATGATAATGTGCTTTGGTGTGTTCCTCTTTGGGTCCAACTTCTTTGGGACTCTCTGAGCTTCCTGGACTTCCTGGAAGTCTATTTCCTTTGCCAGATTGGGGAAGTTTTCCTTTATTATTTGTTCAAATAAGTTTTCAATTTCTTGCTGTTGTTCTTCTCCTTCTGGCACCCCTATAATTCAGATATTGGAACATTTCAAGTTGTCCCAGAGTTCCTCAGTCTCTCCTAATTTTTTTTGAATTTTTGTTTCTTCATTCTGTTCTGGTTGGATGTTTATTTCTTCCTTTTCTTCCAAATTGTTGATTTGAGTACTGGTTTCCTTCCTGTCACTGTTGGTTCCCCGAATATTTTGCTTTATTTCATTTTGGGTCTCTTTCATTTGTTCTTTCATTTTTTGACCAAGCTCAATCAGATCTGTGAGCATTTTGATTACCAGGGCTTTAAATTCTCCATCAGACAGGTTGGCTATCTCCTCATCACTTAGTTCTCTTTCTAAAGTTTTGCTCTGTTCTTTCATTTTGACCCTATTTCTTTG
The DNA here is from genome assembly GCA_004027475.1 of Anoura caudifer. Classification (NCBI taxonomy): domain Eukaryota; kingdom Metazoa; phylum Chordata; class Mammalia; order Chiroptera; family Phyllostomidae; genus Anoura; species Anoura caudifer. The sequence goes on along the minus strand of PVKU01016307.1, from coordinate 4,897 downwards.
TTTGGGGCACCTGTTAAGTTGTAAGGGGGTGGAACCTTAGGTATTCACCAAGGCAGGGCAACCTTCCTTGTTGTGCTGCAGCACTGCCTGTGGGGGAGGGGCCAGAGAGGGAACAGTGCAGCTCACTTGCTCATCTGTAGCCCACTTTCCAATGTTCTCTTGTGTGAGACTGGGAGTTTCTTCCACCTGGTCAACTGCCGTAGTCCACAGCCAGTTCTGAGTCTCAGTTTCCCCTTAAGTCAACCTTGCCCACATGGTCCACTGCCTTGCCTTGGGTTCTTTCCATCTGCCGCTTTTCTGGTCTGGTTGTTCTGTTTGACTGTTTCTTTAATTCCATGGTTATCAGAGTTCCATGCAGTTTGATTTTCTGGCACTTCTAGTTGTTTATTGATTTTAGATTGGTTGTTATCCTCCTTTCGGTTGTGTGAGGAAGTGAAGGGTTTCTACCTACGCCTCCATCTTGGCTGGAATGCTATCAAATAAATTCTTATAAAAATTTTCTACAAGGTTACATTTCCTAACATTGGCATAATCTTTGCACCCTCTTGAGTCCATGAAATTGTTTTATTCTTCCAGAAATATTTAGTTTGTCCCAGCTGACACCTGACAAGAAAGTTAAATGAGTTTAATAACTATGATAAAAATTTGGCCAAATAGCCCTGGCCAAAGTGGCTCAGTTGGTTGGGGTATCATTCCATAAACCAAAAGGTCACGGGTTTGATTCCTGGTCAGAGAACATGCCTGAATTGTGCATTCAGTCCTGGTCAGGGTGCGTATGAGAGGCAACCAATCAGTGTTTCTCTCTCACATTGATGTTTTTCCCTTTCTCCCTCTCCCTCCCCCACCCCCTGCCCTGCTTCCTCTCTCCTTAAAATCAATAAGCATGTCCTTGGGTGAGGATAAAAAATAATAATAAAGTAAAAGGCAAAATATAATTTCAAAATAATTTGATTGGAAGCTGATATTTGAGCCTGATAGGCATTCTCCCCTAAGCTAAAACATCTCTATGTACCCAGAGGGAAAGAGGAAGATTAGGTGTGATTTAGTTGGATTGGTAGATTAACCTAAGATGTCACTTATGTCACACATTGGTGGGGGTATTGAGAGCAGTTATTTATCCCCATCATACAAATTTTTGTGAAACCAGAAATGCAGCTTTAGAAAAGTGGTTCAATCCCATCTTTATTTACCACCTTCTGTTTATAAGATTGAAGAAGAAAAGAAGCTAAAAAATGTAAACAGCAATAGAAACACACTTGATCAAAATCTAGCTCATAGCTTTCATAAGATTAAATGTCTTCTCCAAAAATGATAATAAGAAAAATCTTTAGTCATATAAGTGGATAACCCTAATTCCATATGTTGGAAATACAGTTTGGAGCCAACTGTTCTTTTATATTATTATACCCTTCTCATGGTAATAGTTTTAAAACAAAGGCTAGCAGTTTTTCCCTTTGCTTCTGTCTATATGTTCATGTGTGTTGTGTGGTATTTTCTATTTTATATTGTATTGTTAATTTGTAAAAGAGCTCTATTTAATTGACTTAAATAAGTACATAAAAATTCTCAAAAACATAAAATAACTCAAATACCTTTGAAAATCACAGGCTCTAGGGAAACGTTTGATGTTAAAGAGGTTTGAGTTTGGTTTGATTAAATAGGCATACCCTTAGAGTTATCAGAATTAAGTGTAATATTTTTTTCTACTTGGATTTATTTATTTTTTAAGTTATATTTTATTGATTATGCTATTACAGTTGTCCCATTTCTCCCCCATCATTCCCCTCCACCCTGCACACCCCCTCCCACCCACATTCCCCTCCTTTAGTTCATGTCCATGCGTCATAAGTTCTTTAGCTTCTACATTTCCCACACTATTCTTGCCCTCCCCCTATTTTCTATCCATCGTCTATGCTACTTATTCTCTGTACCTTTTCCCCCTCTCACCTCCTCCCACTCCCCTGTTGCTAACCCTCCATGTGATCTCCATTTCTGTGTTTCTGCTCCTGTTCTAGCTGTTTGCTTAGTTTGCTTTTGTTTTAGGTGTGGCTGTTAATATCTGTGAGTTTGCTGTCTTTTTACTGTCATATTTTTTATCTTCTCTTTCTTAGATAAGTCCCTTTAACATTTTATATAATAAGGGCTTGTGATGATGAACTCCTTTAACTTGATCTTATCTGAGAAGCACTTTATTTTCCCTTCCATTCTAAATGACAGCTTCGCTGGATAGAGCAATCTTGGATGTAGGTCCTTGACTTTCATGACTTGGAATACTTCTTTCCAGCCCCTTCTTGCCTGTAAGGTCTCTTTTGAGAAATCAGCTGACAGTCTGATGGGAACTCCTTTGTAGGTGACTGTCCCCTTATCCCTTGCTGCTTCTAGAATTCTCTCCTTCATTTTAATCTTAGGTAATGTAATTATGATGTGCCATGGTGTGTTCCTCCTTGGGTCCAACTTCTTTGGGACTCTCTGAGCTTCCTGGACTTCTTGGAAATCTATTTCCTTTGCCAGATTGGGGAAGTTCTTTATTATTTGTTCAAATAAGTTTTCCAATTGTTGCTCTTCCTCTTCTGGTACCGCTATAATTCAGATGTTGGGATGTTTAAAGATGTCCTGGAGGTTCCTAAGTCTCTCCTCATTTTTTTGATTTCTTGTTTCTTCATTCTTTTCTGTTTGTTTGTTTGTTTCTTTCTTCCTTCTTGTCCACTCCATTGATTTGAGTCCCAGTTTTCCTCCCATCACTATTGGTTCCCTGTGCGTTTTTCTTCATTTCACTTATTGTAGCCCCCATTTGTTCATCTAATTTGTGACCAAAATCAACCAATTCTGTGAGCTTCCTAATCACCAGTGCTTTGAACTGTGCATCTGATAGGTTAGTTATCAGTGCTTTGAGCAGTGCATCTGATAGGTTGGCTATCTCTTGGTCGCTTAAATGAATTAGCTCTGGGGCCCTGATCTGTTCTCCCATCCTTTTAAAAATTTTTAAAAAAAATTTTTGGTCTAGTTGCAGCTGTTATGAAATGAGAGGCAGAGCCTTAGGCATTTGCCAGGGCGGGGCAACCTAGTCGCTGGGTTGTGATGCTGGATGTGGGGGCGGGGTCCAAGAGGGAACAATAGTGCTTGCTCTGCTCTCTCTCGGATTCCAGTCCTTTCCGCTGCTTTCCCCAAGCAAATTGGGCCCTTCTGGTGCTGATTTCCATGTTGGAGGGCTCATGCACATTCTAGGACCCTGTGGGTCTCTCCAATGAACTCTCCCGTGAGGCTGGGATTCTCTCCCAGCACCCCAACCCCCACAAATGTTCTCAATCAGTGCTTTTTAGGCTTTTTTTCCCCGGTGCTGGAGCTCTGAGCTGCACCATCTGTCTCGCTGCTGGTTTTCGCCTGGTTTATCTGTGCGCGAATGTGTGTCTGCAGTCAGCCAACTTGTGTGCCTCGCTTGGTCTGCTCATTGCCTCCCTGTGCTGGGTAACTGCTGCCTGTGTGCCCAGGACCATCAGCTACTGCTTCTTCCCGCTGTGACCCCTCTCCGCCGGCCACCGACTCCGCCCCTCTTACTGGTCTGGGTGCATTGTTGTCGGACTTCCGTATAATTCAATCCTCTATCTGTTCTGGTTGGGGTTTTTTTTGGTTCTATATTTTTGTTGTCCTTATCTTGGTTGTAAGAGGAGGCACAGTGTGTCCACCTACACCTCCATCTTGGCCGGAGGTCTCTACCTGGGTTTATTAGTCAAATAAGTTCATGTCTGTTGCAAAATTTGTCAGAAAAAAAACTTGGTATGATGAAAATCTTATAAGTAATCTAAACATAATTATTAAGAACAAGTAAATTATATAGATGTAAATAGGACAAAAGTTGTTTTAGGTTAACTTTTTAGGAATAATTATATTTATGTGTATTTAAAAATGGTTTTATAAATCTCTTTGTTACCTTGAAACATTAAAGTTATTGCTATCTAGCCCTGGCTGGTATGGCTCAGTGAATTGAGTGCCGGCCTGTGAACCAAAAGGTCACCAGTTCTATTCCCAATCAGGGCACGTGCCTGGGTTGTGGACCAGGTCCCCAGTAGGGGGTGCCTGAGAGGCAACCACACATTGATGTTTCTCTCCCTCTCTTTCTCCCTCCCTTCCCCTCTCTAAAAATAAATAAATAAAATCTTTCACAAAGTAAAGTGTTCATGAATTGTAACAATTCTGTAGAGAACGAAAAAGAGGATAAGTTAAAACTAAAATAGGAGTTTTGCAACTCTAGGTGGATGTGGTATAGCTTAAGGAAGACTAGTCAGAAGGGGAGACAGAATTGAAAAAGGAATCATTTTCTTGGTTTGATGCCCTTTCACACCCATGTCCTCACTCAGCACACCCGTGTGCCACCTAAGGTCATCTTAGGGACCCCAGGGGCTGGCTGTGTCTGTCACTGGGGTCACCCTGGGGGCATGTGCCCCACATTTCCAGCTGCTGGGAGCCTGGGAGCTGCGTGAGCAGGGAAAGGGCAGGGTCAGAGAAACAGCTCTGGTCACAGAGGGAGAGTGCTGGAGAAGAAAGGTGCTGTTTGCACAATTCCTGGTGATAAAAACACAGAGCCAGACTTGTCCAAACAAAGTCACTGGAGACGCCCTAGGACAGATGACTTGCACCTGAACCTCCTGGGGGACTGAGGGAGGAGGTGGACATGCTGGGGCAATGCCTGCTCTGTAGCTTTGTTATATTCGAAAGCGAGAGTGAAGAAACTAGGAACCGATAGACTCTTAAAATGTTTATTGGCCAAACAAAGTTTTTACCTGCGCAGGGGCGGACTCTCCCAAATGTGACCGGAGTCACTGTGCTCCGCAGAGCAACCAAATGAGAGCCGCCCCTAGCGCTCACAGCTAGGTTCTTTTATAGAGGCGAGCAAACAATC
>PVKU01016306.1:0-15067 GCA_004027475.1 Anoura caudifer | reverse complement strand
TTTTCCCTTATTCTGAGGCTTCTCTTTTTAATGTTTCTGTGTAGTTCAATGGAAAGTTTTAATTTTAAAACAGTAACACTTATTTTGATTTCTGAATGTTTGCCTACACTAAAATTATAAATTCTCCTTTATTGTTTTAAGAGAGGGCAACATTTATAAGAATTCTTAATAGAAGCATTAATGTAGCAAGTAAGGGTACATTGCTAACAGAGATATTTCCACAGATATTTTGCAAAGTATTTACATATTATAGACACTTTTTCTCATGAATTGTGAATAATTACTCCTGAAATATAAATATTTTAGATGCCATATTTCAGGAATACTGGTAGTGATATACTGGAGAGATTCCTATCTCTCCAATAAGCAAAAATTATCCCCTGGCCAGTGCCCCAAAGAATTTAGCCCGAAAATGTGGAATGATCCACAAGTATTCTATTTGTTTGTTTGTTTTTAATTGTTATTCAATTGCAGTTTTCTGTCCTTTACCCCATCCCAGCCCACACCTCCAGCGATCCTCTCCTCCCTCCCGTCTCCACCCCCCTGTTGTTATTGTCCATGTGTCCTTTATATTAGTTCCTACAAACCCTTGCCTGCTTCCCCTGATATTCCCTCCCCTCTCCCCTCTGGTCACTGTCAGCCTGTTCTCAATTTTAGTGTCTTTGGTTATATTTTGCTTGTTTGTCTGTTTTGTTGATTAGATTTCCATTAAAGGTGACATCATATGGTATTTGTCTTTCACCGCCTGGATTATTTTGCTTAGCATAATGCTTTCCAGTTCCATCCATGCTTTTTATTCCAAGCTATATAAACAACTTTATCCCATCATGGTGAACCAGGATCATTCTAATCCAGAATGTTATTTATCACTTATATCCAGAACCCTAAAGGTTTGAGTTTCTGAATCTAGGTAATCCAAAGGAACTAAAATTGCCTAAAATGTTTACAACAATACTGAATGAACTCTCCAATCTTTCTAAAATCTGAATTAAACTGCTCAAGGGAAAGATCTCTAAAATGAACCTGACCAGTTTTTCAGAATTCATCTCAACTCTAATTATGAGAGATACTGCTGATGATGGAAGCATCATTTTTGTGGTCTGACACCTGGGCGATAGTCGAGTGGTTATAGAGTGTCCAGCTAAAACTAAATACTTACAATTAGATGTAGATATGTTCTCCACAGTGCAAAAATCAGCAGCAGAAGAATTCATATAACCAACTATGATCACCTTTGAGAATCTTATTCCTATTCTTTTGGCTTTTTGGAACTCAAGTGGGAGCTACATTCATTGAGGAGACATCACCCCAAAATCGTACTTACCCAGGCAAATGGGACATAATTCTAAATAGCATTAACTTAATCTAAAACTTTTATTTTCTTCCTTTTTTTATTCATCCAGTAAGTATTCATTGAAGGTCCAATGTGTTTTCTAGGCTCTTGTCTAGGCATTGGAGCTACAAGGCACAAGAATAATATAAGAAATTTCTGCCATTTTAGAAATTATATTCTATTGGAAATAACAAATAGTAGACAAATAAATTGTTGCATCTGTTAAAAGTGTATCTATTACTATGAAAAAACATAAATCATGTTAAGAAAGCAAGGAGCAACCATTGCACTATATTAGCTTTTCAGGGAAGGATTATTTGAGAAGGTGACATTTCTTTTATTCTTTTTTTATTTTTTTCCATTCATTGGTTGATATTTTGTGGCTTTATATTTATTTTTAATATATTTTATTGATTATGCTATTACACTTCTCCTAATTTTCCCCCTTTGCCACTCTCCTTCTGGTATGCCATTCTCTCCAGCTATCCTTCCTCCTTAGTTCATGTCCATGGGTAATGACTGCATATAAGTTCTTTGGCTTCACCATTTCCTATACTATTCTTAACATCACCCTCTATTTTGTGCCTACCAAATGTGCTTCTCAATTCCTGTCTGTTCCCCCATTCTCCACCTTTCCATTCCCCACTGATAACCCTCCCAAGTGATCTCCATTTCTGTGGTTCTTTTCCTGTCCTACTTATTTGCATAGTTTTTCTTTGTGTTTTTTAGATTCAGTTGTTGACAGTTGTGATTTTTATTGCTTGTAGTTTTGAACTTCTTCCTTTTCTTAAATAAATTTTTAACATTGAAAACAATAAGGGCTTGATGATGATGAACTCCTTTAGCTCTTGCACATATAAAATGCATTAAAATAGCACAAGTCTCTTTATCAATATAAACAGACACTGTGGACCACCCCATCTGTCAGAGTTGAACACAGCTCCATCTTCATTCCCCGAGATTTGTGTAGTTCTCTGTGTTAAGTACACCCCAAAAATCAATGTTTACAGCAAAGGATTTCTTTCCTATTATGAGCTTAAGCATGAGATCCCACACATCACTTTTATTTCCATATCCTTATCGATGGGAGCTATATGTGAGTGCAAAACACACAGTACTGTGTTTTAAAATTCTAATCCCAAGGGGTAAGCAGGAAGAGAAAACATATTAGCAAAATGAGAGAAAATTAATGACAGAAATAAGATAAAGCTTTTGTGAAAATAATTGCATTGTGACATGTCCAAGAGAAGAAAAATTAAATGGACTGTGGGTTCCAACTACAATATTGGTATATTGCAGAGAAAAATCACTTACACAGATTAATAAATCTACACAAACTGACTAAATGAACAAACAACTGGATACATGAGTGGATAGAGGGGTGTCATCCAGCGTCCAAAAACTTGCATGCAGCCTTAGGAATCATACAATCAGTCTTTTCATTGAGATTTCTCCCCCAATTTCTTTCCAGAAGAGGATTTAGGCTGAACAAGTCATCCTCCTGGTGAGAGTCCTGTGGATGGCATCTTTGACCTCCTTGTTCCTCAAGCTGTAGATAAGTGGGTTCAACATGGGGATGACTGCTGTGTAAAACACAGACACTGCTTTATTGAGATCCAAGGAGAAACTGGCACTTGGTCTTACGTAAATAAACAACAGGGTACCAAACATGATGGAGACAGCTGTCAGGTGGGAGGAGCAGGTAGAAAAGGCTTTGCGCCTCCCATCAGCCGAGCGGATCCTCAGGATGGCAGTGAGGATGTAAATGTAGGAGACCACGATGGTCAGACCACTGAAGACACCCACAACTCCAGCCATGATGAAAACCACTAACTTAATGAGCTCTGTGTCAGCACATACAAGGGAAAACAGGGGGAACACATCACAGAAGAAATGATTGATTACATTGGGGCCACAAAAAGGGAGGTGAAAGGTGTTTGTTGTATGAGTCATGGTGTTCATGAAGCCAATGACATAGGGACCAACCACAAGCTGGATACAGAGGCTCTGGGACATGACAGCTGAGTACAGTAATGGGTTGCAGATGGCTACATAGCGGTCATAGGCCATGGACGCCAAGAGAACACACTCTGTTGCCACAAAGAACCCAAGGAACCACTGCTGCAAAGCACAGCCCAAGAAAGAGATGACTTTCCTCTGCAGAAAGAAGTCAGTGAGCATCTTGGGGCTCACAACTGAGGACAAGCACATGTCCACAAAGGACAAGTGGCTGAGGAAAAAGTACATAGGTGTGTGAAGGCGGGAACTGATACGTATCAGAATAATCACCCCCAAGTTTCCTGTTAGGTTGATGATGTAGAAACTCAGAAAGAGCAGGAAGAGAAACACCTGCAACTGAGGGTTGTAATTCAAACCTGTGAAAATGAATTCAGTGACCCTTGTGTAGTTTTCCTTGGCCATTAACTGATTGTGATTTCACTAGAAGAGCAGAGCCATCACAGCATATTTGGTGAACATATCTTCAAATTGGGACTAGGCAAAAATGTACTAGAAAATGAACAAGGAATGATATGAGTTAGTTACAAGCTGCTGCAGAGAATACAAAATGAAATAGAGACCACTGCAAAAGATCACACCCATAGCTATAATATATATAACTCTGTAGACTCTGTCAATACATCAATGAAAAATGGAAGCCTGGAAAAGAAGAGCAGCTTGCTCAAGGTCCTCTCAGTTGACTCACTGAGCATAGGTGGTTCCACCATAGGCATCTGTTAACTCCCACCTTAGTGAACTGTACCTGAGTTCACCAAGTGGCCACACCCCCGGTGAAATGGTGCAGGAGAGTAGAAGTGAGGCAAACTGGAGAAGAAATGAGCAGTCACTCATTTGTCAGATGATTTTCTTTGCATTTTGTGACTATAACATAAGGCTGAATGCCTATTATCCAACTGCTCTGGCATCCACCTCCTCTCACCCCAGGAAAGTTAACTTTTCTGCCTCTGTGAAACAGGAATAGTAATAGTAATACCAACCTTGTAAATTTTTGTGAGGATTAAAAGAGATAATGCACCCAAAGCATTTTGCATTGTCTTATTGAGCACCTAAATAAGTTGACAATAATTGTTAATATTTTTGTGTTACATACTCTTTTAAATAAGCCTCCTAGCTAAATATCACCTCGTGTACATAAGAGAGAACTGATGATCAATCCAAATTTGCAAAGCTAGTGACTGGCAGAGGTGGGCTTTTGAAACATATGTCAAAATGGTCTGTGCTTTTCACTTTCTCACACTGGGAAATATTGATGTACTCACAATTCCTTTCATTTCAAAAAAAATCATTCTTACATGAGTATAGGATAACATGTTTCTGGTTTCTGGCGTGAAGTTTATAGCTAGTGGCCATTAGTGGGAATCCCATAAGAGGAGAAACTGTTCAATTTAAGTACCAGTGCAGGGAAGAAAACAGTGCAGGGAAGAAATTTGGAAAAGAGCCTAAATTCTCCCATCTCTGTATCTTCTATAGATTATGTCACCCATGTTAGGGTGACCTTAATTAAGTCAGCTGATCTCTCTGAACTTTACTTAAATGCTTCAGTTATTCAATGTAGCTAAAATTATTGTCTCTGATCTGTGAGGATTCTCACCCACTAGAATAAAAAAATCAACATACAAATGCTCAGTAAGCTACTTATACATTACTTTTTAAAAAAAACGTATGAGACCAAGGCTATCAGGGTCCAACATAAGACTTACATGATAGACAATTTTTTCCTTCAGTTTTCTAATTTGAAATTCATTATTTGACTTTAGCAAGGCCTCCTGTGAAGTGAAAATATGTCTTCGGCTTTGGGGGAATTACAGAGACAGATGAAATAGCCAGTCAAACTGTCTACCCATCACACTCATCTCTTGCTTAACCCTCTGAAGAAGTCTACTAACTCCCACTGCATCAGTCACACACTGTATCTCAGTCTTCACCTTGACAATTGCCTGAAGCTTCTCAACTCTTTTCTATCAATCTTAGTTTCTACACCTGCCCAAGCCTTCTACCCCTTTATGAAAATTTTGATTTCCTAGTTTCTCTTTTTTTAATTTGCTGCTTAGAATACTACTCAGAATGGTGGACACAATTGGCTCTAACGTTTAGTGCACTTGGATAATACCAAGACCATCTGTGTTTGGTCCTCCTTTAGCAAGGAAACATCCATGTGGTGTAGACAGAGATGGAGTTAAAGTCAGGACTATTTGCCCCCTCACCCTGCTGCTGAGATATCTCTGTCCAATTTTATACTTGGTCTGATCCGGCTGCAAAATTTAATTGTATCCCTACATAAATGATCTCGTCTCAGATCTTGCTCAACATTCAACAAAGATGAAGATCATGGTGATTCTGGCTGTGAACCAAATATATTATTCATTTTAATTTTACTTAAAATAATTTATATTCTCCCAAACTTCTTAAAAATCAAGTATAATGAAGAAAAGAAGATGATTTAGAAGATCTCAACTTACATCCTAACAGGCTCTTTTCTTCTCCTTCAAGATGACAAGAAGAACTAAAGTAAAAATGAGCCACGTTCATCAGGTTTCATCTTTTCCCTTAACATGGTACCTTCACACACAGAATGGGGCAGAAATTTCAATAGTCATATGATTTTATCCTTTGTCTTCTTGCAAAAAAAAAATGTGGAAGACTCCACTAAAAATATATTTGGTCTTTATTAGTTAGGTGCAAGTTCCCTGAAAAGTTGCATCATTTCTTTCTTTGTTATTGTTACTGAAAATGCTCCGTACCCAAAAGCATACCATATCTTGGGAATGAGGTCACTAAGGGAAAGTGCAATTAAAGTTTGCCTCATACCTAAGTAACTCCAATGACATCTGTTTTCTGATCATTTCAAGTTCATTTCTAACTCTATATAGACTTTCTTACCTCTAGTGTCAGGCTAAGCAAGGAAATTCTATAAAATTCTTTGTAAATTGAAGTAACACAGGGAGGGCAGTACCCATCTCTCTTCTGCATTAACGTCTTAGGAGCAAGACATAAGAATGCACAAATGGGCTTTCCTCAGATAGAACACTTACCACACATTGCCAAGGAAACAATTTTCCCAGGACTTTGTCCAAAATATGTGAAGAGTTTAACTATTGTAAGCTAGGACTAGAAAAGAAAAACTTGTTTTCTTTCATTTTTTAAATTATATTCTGATAATGTATTAACTGGTCCTTAAAATTCAGCAGATTACATCTGAACAATTAGTATATGGCAAGAGGAAATACTTTATTATTCCCAAGGAATAAAACAAAACAGAATGCTTAGAGTGTTCTTTTACCTCCAAGACAAACAGCATCAGACTGACATAACAGAGTCAATGTAGAAAACTGAATTTTGGTTCTAGGCTAGGTAAGGAGAAAAACCACAAGTCCTTCAGCATATAATGCAATTCTTTACTTTAGGAAGCTTTGTTTGGTTTGTTTTCTTTTTAATTTTGTACTATGCCACTATGTTCTTTTTATTATTATTAATTGGGGTAACATTAGTTAATAAGATCGTATAGGTTTTGAGTGTACAATTCTATGGTACTGATCTGTATATTGCATTGTGTGTCCACCACGCAAAGTCAAATCTTCTTCTGTTACCAAATATTCTATCTTTTTTTCCTTTTACTACTCCCTGACCCCCTTCCTCTGGTAACCACCAGAGTGTTGTCTCTGTCTACAAGTTTTTGTTTGTTTTCTTATTTATCTATTTATTGTTTGTCCAGGTGTTTTAAAAGATTTTATTTATTTATTTTTAGAGAGAAGGAAAAGAGGGAGAGAATCATTAATATGTGGTTTCCTCTCTCATGCCCCCTGTTTGGGGACCTGGCCAGCAACCCAGGCATGTACGCTGACTGGGAATCAAACCAGTGACCCTTTCATTTGTAGGCCAGTGCTCAAACCACTGAGCCACACCAGCCAGGGCTGTTTCTTCAGTTTTGTATCCCACATATGAGTGAAATAATATGGTTCTTGATTTTTTACATCTGACTTGTTTCACTTAGCATGATATTCTCCACTTAGCAAGATCCATCCATGTTGTCACAAGTGGCAGTACCTCATCTTTTCTTGTGGCTGAGTAGCATTCCATTGGACATATGCACCATATCTTCTTTATACAAACATCTAATAAAGGACAATTTGGTTGTTTCCATAGCTTGGCCATTGAGAGCTGAGGAATGAACCTACATGCATGTATACGGGCAAGTAATTTTTGACAAAGAACCAAAAACATACAATGGAAAAAAGACATCCTCTTCAATAAATGGTGCTGGGGAAATTGGAAAACCACGTGCAAAAGGGTGAATCTAGACTACTGTTCGTCATGAATCAAAAACCAAAATAGAAGACCTAAAGCAATAAATTACATAGAAGAAAATACAGGTACTAAACTTATGAACCTTGGTCTTAGAGAGGTTTTTATTCACTTTGACCCCAAAGGCAAGGGGAGTAAAGGTCAAAGTAAATAAATAGAACTATATCAAACAGAAAAGCTTCTGCACAGCAAAGGAAATCACCAGCAATACAAAAAGGCCAACAACCAAATTGAAGAAGGTATTTGCAAACAACAACTCTGACAAGCAGTTATTATTAAAAATGTATAAAGAACCCATACAAGTCAACACCAAACAAACAGTCCAGTTTAAAAAATGTGCAGAGGACCTGAACAGACACTTCTCTCAAGAAGACATACAAACAGCCCACACATATATGAAAAGATGCTCAACTTCACTAGCTATTAGGGAAATGCTCACCAAAACTACAATGAGATCCTGTCAGACTGGCTACTCTCAACAAGACAAGTATAAATAACCAGGTTGGAGAGATTTAGAGAAACCTCTCATTCACTGCTGGTATGAATGTAAATTGATACAACCACTAATAAAAACAGTATGGAGGCTCTTCAAAGATACCTCAACTGGATCTCTGCCTGAAACATTTGAAAATATGAATTCACAAAGGTATATACTGTATTCTTTGTATGCTGTATTCTTTAAAGCAATTTTTTCTATGAGAGGTTAAGTTTTAATAACTTTCTCTTGACTCTGTATGTGAAAGAACTTTTTATTAAGATATAGTGGACATATAACTTTATAGTAGTTTCAGGTGTACAATATAGTAATTTGATATTTGCATAGTTTGCAAAATGATCATGACAATAAGTCTAGTTAACACCCATCATTCTATATAACTAACTACAAATATTTTTCTTGTTATGAGGACTTTTAAGATCTACTCACCCACTTTAAAACACGTAATACAGTATAATTAACTATAGTCATTTATTTCTGCCCTGAAAATTCCTTAGGTGGTACCCTTTTATTTATATATTCTTTATTATTAATATTGTTAAGAGGACTGAGAATTATTTGATTTTTCCCTTTTTGGGGGGTAGTAGGTTTTTATTCTCTTCATACTTAAAGAATTATTTTATTAACATTACAATCAAAAAATCTCTTCTAGGGTTTGTGAGATTCTTCTTACCTGTTTTTGTCTAAAACACAGTGAATGTTTTAAATCTAAATATTTGGCTCTTTGTTACTTTGTCACAATTTTTTGTTAAAAATTGTAGCTTTGATCATCCCTTCCATTTTCATTGCTCTGACCCATCCCAGACATGCACATAATATCTGTTGTTGAATTTCTACTTTATGTTTTTGATATCATTGTTTCTTCTCATCTTTTCAATCATATTTTCCTCTGCCTCTGCATCTTGCAAGAGCTTTTCAAATAGGTCCTCTCAAACATAAAACCCCTCTTCTAAGTGTAAATTCTTTATTTAAAACCTCCCCTGTGGCTTTTAATTCTGATGTAACATTGTAGTTTCCTTAAAGTTCCTTAATACTTAAAATCCCTTCATCCCATCATATTTAATGTTATCTCTTCTTCACTTACTGATTTGATTAAAAATTACTATTTCAATTCCTCCTATTTAGCTTAGCACACAATTATTTATAATTTCTAAATGTAAACCTGTTTTGAATTTTTCTTTTGGACATATATTTCTAAGATTTCTTTTTTTATAATTTATTGATTACACTCTTCCAGTTGTCCTGATTTTTCTCCCTTTGTCTCTCCACACCCAGCAACCACCACTCTCTCAGACAACCCCTGACCATTGTTCACACCCATGGGCCATGTATAGAAGTTCATTGGCTACTCCATTTCCTATACTGTACATTACATTCCCAAGGATATTCTGTGACTACTTATTTGTACTTCTTAATCCCCTCACCTCTTCACCAATTCTCCCACCATCCTCTCCCATCTCAGTATCCATGATTCTGTCTCTGTTCTGCTTATTTGCTTTCTTTTTTAGATTTAATTGTTGAAAGATATGTATTTTTGCCATTTTATTTTTCATAGTTTTGATCTTCTACTTTTTCTTTAAATATTTTATTTATTTATTTTTAGAGAGAGTGGGAGGAAGGGAGAATGAGAGGGAGAGAAACATCAATGTGTGGTTGCCTCTCATGCACCTTCTGCTAGGGACCTGGCCCACAACCCAGGCATGTGCCTTGACTGGGAATTGAACTGATGACCCTTTCCTTTGCAGCCTAGTACTCAGTCCACTGAGCTATGGCTGATCTTCTACTTTCTCTTAAATAAGTCCATTTTACATCTTGTATTATAATGGTTTGGTGAAACAAGCAAGCAAAATATTACCAGAGACACTGAAAAATTAAGAAGAAAGTGACAGTAACAGAGGGTAGGTAAGAGGGGAAAATTGTGGGGATGGGGGAAGGGTTTTCAAGAACATCTATAAAGGACACACGGACAAAACCAAAAGGGATAGGATCAAGGGTAGGAAATGGGGATGGCTGTCATGGGGGGAGTGATGAGGGGAAAATGGAGATAATTGTACTTGAATAACAATAAAAAATGTTTAAAAATTAATAAAATAAAATGGGATAATGAAGACCCCCCCCCAAAATAGTAATTGTTTGGTGATGATGAGCTCCTTTAGTTTTTTTCTTATCTGGGAAGTTCTTTTTCTGCCCTTTATTTCTAAATGATAGCTGTCCTGGGTAGAACAATCTTGACCATAGGTCCTTGCTTTCCATGACTTTGAATATTTCTTGCCAACCCCTCCTAGCCTGCAAAGTTTCTTTTGAGAAATCAGCTGATGGTTTTATGGGAACCTCCTGTAGGTAACTATCTGCTTTTCTCTTACTGCTTTTAAGTTTCTCTCTTTGTCTTTAACTTTTGGCTTTTTAATTATGATGTGTCTTGATGGGGTCCTTTTTGGGACCATCTTGTTTGGGACTCTCTGTGCTTCCTGGACTTGTGTCTATATCCTTCACCAAATTAGGGAAGTTTCCTTTCATTATTTTTTCAAATAAGGTCTCCATTTCTTGCTCTTCCTTTTCCCCTTCTGGCATCCCTATGATTCTGATGTTGGTATGTTTGGAGATGTCCTAGAGGCACCTCACACTATCCTTTTTTAACATTCTTTTTTCTTCTTGCTGTTCTGGTTCAGTGCTTGTTTCTTCTTTATGTTCCAAACCATCGATTTGAATTCTGGCTTCATCTCCTCTACTGTTTTCTCCCTGTAGATTTTTCTTTATTTCACTTAGTGTAAATGTCATTTCTTCCTGGGTCTTTCTTATGTTCTTGACACACCCAATGAGTTATTTGAGCATTGTGATTACCAGTGTTTTGAACTCTGCATATGATAGATTGGTTATCTCTGCTCTGTTTAGTACTTTCTCTGTGGTTTTGTTCTGTTCTTTCATTTGGACCATGTTTCTTTGTCTCCTCAGTTTTTCAGCCTCCCTGTTTTTGTTTCTGTGTATTAGGTAGAGCTGTTTCGACTCTTTTAGTAGTGTGGCCTATTGTAAAAAAAAAAAAAAGCACCTGTAAAGTGTGTGGGGTGGAGCCTTAGTTCATCACCAGGGCAGGGCAACCTGACTCATTGCTTTGTGTCTCTATGTGGTGGGAGGGTTTGGAGAGGAGTCAAAGCTGCTGCCTGGCTTCTAGAGGTTTACCTGGCACTTGCCCTTTGTAACTGGTGTGCTTCCAGCTGTTGTCCTGGTGCTGAAACCTGGAGGGGGTGGGTTTGTGTATGTGTTAAGTCCATGTGGGCCCTTTAAGAAGAGTCTCCTGAAAATCTGGCAGTTTATTCTGCTGTCCCAACCCCTACTGGTTTTTCAGCCAAACGTTATGGGGTTTTATCTTCCTGGCCCTAGAACCCTGGGCTGTGTAGTCAGGCTTGCAGCTGAGATTGCTTGCTCCCAAGGCATCCCTCCCAAATTTGTCCACCACACGTGAATGTGGAACCACCATTTCACTGCCACCTCCTCTCTGCACCACTGCATGTCTCCACACTTCTCCACCGGTCTCTGCAATTCTGCCCCTCCTACCCATCAGATGAATGTGTCTTCTTTAAATCCTTGATTGTCAGACTTCCATACAGCTTGATTTTCTGATGGTTCTGGGTGTTATTTGTTTTCAAGGTCTAGTTGTAATTCTTTCTGTGGTTGCACAAGTTTGCAAAGCATGTTTACCTATGCCTGCATCTTGACCGGAAGTCAGAAGGTGACATTTCAATAAACATATAAATAAATTCAGAGAGATACATTTATTAATGTTAAATAAATTAGTATTAACATAATGGGATTGAGTACTAAAATATTTTGGAGGCTCTTAACGTCCTCAGAGGTTCTTTCACATTTTTGTACCTCATGCCATATGTCAGTGAGCTCAGCATGGGTATTAGCATGGTGTAAAACATGGAGCCTACTTGAACAATTACCCATGAGCCTTTGGAATTGGACACACTATAGAAAGAAAGTATAATAGTGAAGTGGAAGGCACAGGCAGAGATGCCCACAAATATAAAGTATCTTTAGGACCATGATAAAAATGAAAGCAAAGTGATGACTATGAACTTCCTTGTGAAATGAACAGGATCCAAAAGGAAAACAATATAGTTATACAAAATATTTTAACTATGATAGACTTATGTTAGGCAATAAAATGAGAGAGTGAGTATCAGGAAACAGACCATGCCCAGGTATAGCATCCATCCAGAAGGATTGGGTACAGCTTCTGGGACAAGGCAACTATGTAAAGCAGAGACTTACAAAAACCCAGCATGTGGTTATAGACCAGCACTTAGATTTTGTTTCTTTTTCTCTTTTTTTAAGAATTGCATGTGGTTTAGGAGGTAAGAGAGAAGAGCATAATGCATCTTTTGTGTACTATATAGACCCTTAAACAGATCTGAATATTATGATAAAGTTATATGGAAATCCTACTTCATCACTAAAGAAAATTATTGGTGGAACTGGAGAGCACTTTGCTAAGTGAAATAAGCCAGGCAGTGAAAGACAAATACCAAATGATCTCACCTTTAAGTAGAACCTAATCAACAAAACAAGCAAGAAAGAAAAATATAACCAGATACATTGAAATTAAGAACAAACTGACAGTAACCAGAGGGAAGTTGGGAGGAGATAATGGGGGGAAAGGGGAGAACAACTATAAAGGACACACGGACAAAACCAAGGGGGGTGGGATCAGGGGAGGGAGGGAGGGATTCCTGGGTGGGGGGGGATGGGTGAGGGGAAATGCAGAAAACTGTACTTTAACAACAATTTTAAAAAATTAAAAGTAAAATATCTGCTTTGTTATGTTTTTATAATTGCCTACTTGCGCACACATGTAAGACAAGGTTTTGTGGTATACTTTTACAGTATAAGGTATCATGCTGTCCTTTTTCCTCCACCAGACTCAGTAGTCCATGTGTATGTCTCATTTCATCCATAATGACACGGACACTGCGGGCAGTGTCTACATCAATAATGAACAGTTTATTTTTGCCTACAACTGAATCTTAGTCCCACTGGAAGACTGTGTAGACTATAATTCCAATTTGCCCAAGGAATAAGTGAAGAAGTTGGGATATTTATGTACTTACAACCCTATATCATTGGTTGAGAGATATTCCTGGAGGTGTTGACTCTCTGGTTGCTTTAAGATAGCCCATGCATGGACTGAGGACACTGCTACTATGAAGAAAAAACAAACCCTAAACCTTGAGATAGAGAGCCACAGGTATTTTCAGTAAAAAAAAAAATCATCTGAGTAAGGAAAAACAAAGAAGAAAACAAAAGAAATTAGTAAAATAAATAGCAAATATAAAATAGAGGGGATAAAAAAAACCCAGCTTTTGGGGGGGGATAGAAAACCTATAAAATTAAATAAACTTTTATAGGGTTCAACCAGGGTGTAGGGAAGAAGGGAAGGGAAAATAATATTAGCAATGAAAAGTTATCATGAATATAGATGCCAACAACTTCAGAAAGAGATTGTTATAAAAACTATTGTTCTACCAACTTTGAAAATTTAGCTATAATAGAAAAATTTTTTAAAAAAACTCAAAAATTGAAATCATAATTTTCTTGCCACCATTAGAGAAGGTGAATTCATTATTGAAAACTTTCTATGCAATTAAAAACTGTCCTATTTTTCAGAGATTACTATTAAGCAAAAAAAATTATGGAATTAAATTAGAAGATACTTTTACCATTTTCTTTTAAAAGGCTAGTAAAATTTTGATGTCAAAAATTAACAAGGACAGTACAAAAACAGAAAATTACAGAACAATTTCTCTTATAAACTTAAAATTTAAAATTCTAAATAAAACATTGTCACATTAATCAACTAATGGGAAATTCTATTATATCACATTTAAATTATTTTTCTCAGAAAAATATTGGTTTGATATTGGAAAACCTAAAAAGAAATGTAAGTTGTCAAATTAAAATGTTAAAAGAGTAAAATGAAGGAAAATAGTTTAAATTAACATTCACCAAAAAAGCAAAAATAAAGAAGATAACTTTGCTAAGCTGGGGAAAATGGAGTCCATAAAGACACAGCAAACAACACTTCAGATATACAATATTCAATGTTGTTTTGGTATATCAGGATGTCAAAGTTGTCCACTTTTACTGTTTATTCAACATGATACAGAAGTTCTTAACACTGAAGTTAACCAAAGCAAAATAGAAAAATTAAAAGAAATAATATTGTCAACAAAACAATCAGAATACATTTAATCAGATAGTATATAATATGCATGTAGAACATACAAAATAATCCATAAATAAATTATAAAATTACTACATTTTAGGCTGTAACTCTTCAAATCACCTCAAAAATCCCACACTTTAAATGCCTTACTTGAATTGAAATTTGAGCTGGACAATCACTTGGTCATGGATACTATCACATAAAATTTTATATTATGATTTTGAAGCTATTTTACTAAATGTTAGAGTGAACAGATATTGTACTATCAATTGCAAGTTTACTGCAGATTCATCTACTGATTTATTAATGAATGACTCTTACCAATACTCTGAAAAATGAACCATTAATATTCTAGCTTCACTTTTCATCACAGAACAATTTAGTATCGATTAAAGTTTTGACTGTCTCCTTCACCTCTTTGTTCCTGAGGCTGTAGATCAGTGGGTTCAGCATGGGAATGACCACTGTGTAAAAGACAGAGGCCACCTTGATCATGAGCCAGGAGCTTTTGGAGTTAGGAACACAGTAGAGAAAAAGAATGGTCCCATGAAAAATAGTGATGGCAGTCAAGTGGGATGCACATGTGGAGAAGGCCTTGTGGCGCCCCCCAGTTGAAGGCATCCTCATGACAGTGATGAAAATGAAAATGTAGGAAGTAAGAATGATCACCAAGCTGCTTATTTCATTGAAT
>PVKU01016305.1:0-15083 GCA_004027475.1 Anoura caudifer | reverse complement strand
TGTCAACAAATGAACCTAAAACAAAAGAAAAACAATGAAAACAAACACTAAGCAAACGACCAGAACAGGAACAGAATCAGAGAAATGGACATCACATGGAGGGATTTCAGTGGGGAGGGAGAAGGGAGGAATAGGGGGAAAAGGTACAGAGAAGAAGCAGCATGGTTAGTAGGCATAAGGTAGACAGGGAGAGACAAAAATGGTATGGGAAACAGAGGACTCAAAGAACTTATATGTACAACCCATGGACATGATCTAAGGTGGGGGGAATGCTGGAGGGTTGGGGGGCAGGGCAGAGTGGGGAGAAGGGAAAATTGAGAAAACTGTAATAGCATAATCAATAAAAATACTTAAAAATAAAAACAACTGTATATAAAAGGCATTATTTCACTATGTGTATTTTTCTGAAACCAGCTTTGTGCCTTATACTTTTGTTTACTACCACCATCCAATCAGTACCCTCAGAGAAGTATGTGGCATAGGCCCCAGTGAGTTCCAGTCTCTCCAGCTGAGTACTTGCTGTCCTGGTCAGTTTACCAGTAACACCTTAAAGCCAGTGATTAAAGCTGGTCTTATCTTAGGTGAATGTCAGCTTATCCCACTATTGTCTTAAGCTGAAATACAGGGCTGGTTTCAGGCACATGGTGTGGCCTCCTAGTTCATACTGGGAGCCACACTTTGCAAACCACTCTTTAAAACATCTTTTTTTTTTTTACCCTTGATATTTTAGACTTTCTTCAACAAAATAGTTGTATACAAGCTGACCAAAAGGTGAAAAGATAGCATTCCTAGAAGGTTGAGTAGTATAAAAACTGCCTTGTTTACAGGTAAAATGTAATTCATGACTAAATATAAAATGAAGACAAGACTTTATTAACACCCTAGAGGTTAATCACATGACTATGACTAAGTTTCTTTTAACTTAATGGTGAATGCAAAAGTTCTCAAACAAGCTAATAGTTATCGAATACTATCTTACTGGAACACTTAACCACACATATGGTCAGGTTAAAAGTGCATCATTTACTAGTTACTACAGGAGAGCATTTCTATTGTACTACACAATGATGAAGGCACAAGTCAGGCAAGCTGGCTTGAAAACTACTAAAGTTGGTTTCTCAGGAAGGTTTTCTAAGGCACTCTGGCCTTCATTAAGTATTCTGATACTTTACAACTGTAGTCTTATAGCTATGACAAAAGTACATCACCAGAACCAAACTATGGAAGTTCGAGGATGCAGTAAATTTTATACCTGGCAGAAAAGTGGGGGCCATTGGAATTTTAAGAAGAAAGCACTGATTTTAAAACCTTTGTAAAGCTTCTTATTTAGCTACCTAGAAATAAAAAAAGAATCTGTAAGCAACTCAGAGTATGTTTACTCTATTCTTTAATGATATATAGCACACCAAGCTCACTGCAGCTTGGGCTCTGCAAAGAAGTGTTGGTTTTAGGGTTCTCCTTCTACTTGTGGTTTTTTAAATCTTTCTTTTCTTCTCACTTGGTTTTTCCCAAGTCACAGTCATCATCATTTTCTGTGCCTTGTGCTGACAAGTATAATACTAATCCTGGCAATGGATATTCACAGGGGGAAAAACAGTTAAAGCTCTCTTTAAGAATTTTAGTCATAATACCCTCACTTAAACATTCCAAATGTTAGAATTTCAGTACAAAAGTGATTGAAGAATGAGTCTTCAGAAGTTATTTTCCATTTCCTTTGCAATCTTGTTGCTTAATGCATTCTGAGTTATATCCTTCCTCTTCTTCCAATCTATTTGGCACCCAGTATGGCCCATAACCTGTAGCCTGTGAGAAAAGAAGGGATCAGAGTCATTTGGGTATAAGCTCTTTCTGTATGTTTTAGTCAACACTATTTGAGAAATATTCATTGGGTTCAAAGAGAAATTGTACTGTGAAACTGATAGATTCACCAGCATTTAAGTATTTGTGCTGAATATCTTTGAGGTGCTCTAAAATATGTTCATTGGGTTTCTATTTATATTTTTAATTTAAAAAATATGTAATTGATTTTAGAGAGGGATAGAGGAAGGGGGAGGGAGAGAGACAGAGAAACATCAATTTGTTGCTCCACGTACTTATGTATTCATTGGTTGCTCCTTCTATGAGCCCTGACCTGGGTTTGAACCCACAATGTTGGTGTATCAGGACAACGCTCTAACCAACTGAGCCACCCTGCCAGGTCACAGGTTACTGAACCACATTATTCAGCAACTCTGCAATCTTCAAACTTTCGTGTCAAAATAAAGAATTCTTTTAGGGAAGCCTTTATTGTTAGACTTTTCTTTAAGTTTTGTCTTCTTTTCTCATTTCCTCAAAAACTGTCCCCTCAATACCTGGTTTCCATTTATTTTCATCTTCTGTAGGCTGATAAGATGATTTGGTACCTTTTATCAAACAGAGGTTAATAGGGACAGACATATTTTCTCTCAGTATCAGGAAATGCTTTAAGAAATTGTATTTTATTTCTGCCTGTTCTATCTGAGGGCATTAAGTCACTGCTTAACAACATTAGGCAAGTCCTGAAAGAAGTTTACACCTGCTTCAACTGAATCACCACATCTTTTTGGGGAAGCTTCATCAGCCTAAGGAATTTGCCTCCCCACAACAGTTTTTTCTTCCTTCGTGTCCTCAACAACATGGTGGGCCTCCTGTTTTGTCACACCTTCTGATGCTAGAGCCACAGTCTCCATGGCAGAAGAGAGGGCCTCCTGGGTACAGCTCAAGGTTTTTTTTGCTCATCCAACTCAGTGCCTTTATTTTCCCCATCATTATGTGTGAGGCCAAGTTGCTCAAGTGTCCTCCATCTCTAATTAAGTCAGGGAACCTAGGATAGTGTGGATCATGAAAGATGATGAACAGTCCCTCAGCACCATATTCTATCTTTATGGTACCACATTGTCAGATCCCTCCTATTAGCCTTCAGGTGATGCCTCCTCAGCATCAAGGTTAACGTCCTCAGCAGTCCTCTGGACATGCCAATATCCTCCCCACCCCTCCATCCTTCGGAGCAGATGCTTCATGGTATCAAATGGGAGCCGGTTTTATATTGCTTTCATCACACATTTCAGGAGAACCCACATACCTCCTCAATAGCTGTAATGAGAAGCAGAGGTACAGGTGATGGCAAACAATGATGGAGGCAGCAGTGGTGCTGCTGGGGTGAAGGAGGTGTGTTGTGGCTGAGGTGACAGCCTCTACTGCTGGGTGACCTGTATTAGGTGATGATGACTGAGGAGCAGAGACCTTGCCTGCAACTGAAAGTCCAGGCTCCTCAATGTAGGGCAGGACAAGGAGTCCAGGCTAATGGATTTCCTGTCAACTTTGGGCTGGCACTTAAATCTGGCCAAGGTCAGGGCAAGGGGAGAAGGAACAGCAGGGCTCAGGAAAGGTTCACAGTTACCAACCCACCTTGAGATGGACAAGGTCTACGTTCATTTGCTGGAAGAGGTGATTGACAGGCACTCTCTTTGTTACCCCACCCACTCACCCACCCAACTGCTTCTAGTTTGCTTTTGAGCAGGGGCTCACTGCTCCCCTCTCCGTGAAGGCCAAAGGAAAAAAACCCAAGTTCATGACCACTATGTGTCGTATGCAAATGTTTAAGACAGGTAGCTTTTAACAAACAATACTGTAGGTGTAAATACCACCCAGGGGAGAGAGTGTTTCTTTTCACTAACACAAACTCCAATAAAACTTTTTAACCTTTTGGTCCCAGGTCAAGGAGATAGCACAGTTTTGAGCAAAATGTTCTAGAGATTAATGGTCAGATATGAAAAAAATGTTTCAGGTCTGGAAGGGACCTTAGAAAGCATGGACTCAGTGGTTCTGCAAACATGGGTATTGTAGGAATCACCTGGAAGGCTCATTGGACCACAGATTGCTGGGTCTCACCTCAGAAGTCAGGGTTCCCTGGATTCCAGAATTCACATTTTCAACAGGTTTTCAGGGGGAGCTTTTGCTGCTGGTCTGGGCACTGTCCTTTGAGAACCACAGGTCTAATCCAACTTCCTCATTTCACAGGTGGCTCAATTGAAGCAGAACTGTAGCTTGATTATAGAGCTGGTTTTAACACTAATTTTCCAGTTGTCATGACTTTGCAATTTCATTTAGATTTTCTGTGCCTCAGTTTTCTCATCTACCAAATTAGGATAATAACCTGTGTCCTGCCTATCCCATGGAGTTAATTTACAGGGTGGCCACAGTTGGGCAGTTACTCCGGCCTTCAGTAACAACCCTCTGACTTGGGTGTGGAGTAGTCACATGGTAATAGGGTCCATGAACTTAAACATTCTCCAGCTAGCTACTGGGTCATAGTTTATAGCCTGCTTTCACTTTTGTCAAGGACGGAAGGAGGGAGATGCTCTCACATTGGGAATAGGACATAAACAATTTATTTCTTTTGTATTTTTCTCAGTTTATGTTTGCCTCTTAGATTAGGTAATATTTCTAAGTATATTGGTTTTGCTTTTTTGTGTCAACTTTCCCAATATTTTCCTTTTCTATGTCTTCCATACTCTTTAGTTTTGTAAAATTGTTTGCATTTGGTGATAAGATTCTTCTCATTTTTGGTTTGAATTTTTACCATGTGTACCTTTGTTTACCTGGAGTTTTATTGGCATATGATGTGAAGTTCAGATTTGTTTTTTGAAACAGCTAACTTCTGACATCATTTGTTCAGTTAATCCCTTCCTTCTCCCTTGATGTGTGACTCTATCACTTTTTTGGAATGTTCAATAGGTTTGATTGAAAGTTGTGTTCAAGCCCATTTTGTTTCAGATGGGGTACCCGAGGTCCAGAGAAGAAAAATGGTTTTCCTAAGATTATGTTAGTTAATGGAGATGCCATGAATAAAACCAAGATCTGACTTCTAATCTGAACTTGAGGTAGGTCTGCTTCTTGTCTATCCAACTTTAGTTGTGGAGATTGGCTAATGTCTCTTTACTTTCATCATGTGGGAATATATCCTGTGTTATTTAATCTAATATTTTAAGAGCTACTAACCACCATATTTTAAATGTGAATCCCTTAAATTTGAAATTACTATTTGGGCCAAACACAATATGTTTTCTGCTCACATGTGACCATGAATTGTTAATTTTTGACCTTTTATTTTTTTGGTATTTTAAAAGTAATTTTAGCAGTGGCATGGAATTTTCAGCCTGACTTCTGTTCTGCCTTTCTCAAACATGAATCCTCCAGCTATTATCAGAAGAGAAGCATTTCCTTACTCCTTTTATTTCTCTTTCTTCTGCTCCCAATAACCTAGCAGAACAACTGGTATTTGTATTCTTGTAAGAGACCAGCTGAATTAGACTAAGTTAGTTTATGGAATTAATGCTATTTCTGATAGTTCCCTGATTTTATTAGACTTGAATTGTAATCTGGGATTAGACTAATACATGGCAGGTTACCCATTATTATGGTTCTTGGAGTGATGAAAATACAAGGTCCCTAATTGACTTAGTGAGATAATGGAGATCCAAGTGTGCTAGATTTTAAGGGAAACCAGCATAGTAATTGCATACTAGTGACACTTCCTTTCATTTAGCCTTCCTTTAAGGCTAAATGACACAGCCCTGGCACAGATTTCAATAGCTATCCTTTATCTATAGCAGTTTCATAGAAATATTTTGAAACTTCTGACTTACTGTCTGAATTACAGTTCATTAACAAATGTACTGTTAATATTCAGACAGTGGGCCATTGATACACTATTTAATTAAGAAAGTGGTAGTTGAGGGAGGACTAAGAGATTTTATAATAGGGAGAGTAAAAAGACCAAGCATTTAAGGGATGATATGTCTTTTTGTATTGGAATATAAAGGTTCTTATAAAAGTGTTTCCCTTGGTTATGCCACAGGATCTTTCAGGAATGGTATGGAATTTGATGGTAAGATGTAGAAGAACACCTAATCTAATTCTCTTTGACTCTAATGCTTCCTCCCTAGTTCAAGATTTAAGAAACTCTCATTTTGAGCCCTGGCCTGGTGTGGCTCAGTGGATTGAGTGCCAACCTGTGAACCAAAGGGTCACCAGTTCAATTGCCAGTCAGGGCACATATCTGGGTTCCAGCTTGGGTCCCCAGTGAGTGAGGTGGTGTTTGAGAGGCTACCACACATTGATGTTTCTCTCCCTCTTTTTCTCCCTCCCTTCCCCTCTCAATCTTTAAAAAAAAAAGAATCTCTCACCTGGATGGTAACAATAGCATAAGAACTGGTCTCCCTGCTTCCACAATTCCCATCTTTCAGTCTATTCTCAATGCAAAAGTCAGAGTGATTTGGTTAATTCATAAACCAGATTGTGTCCAAAATCATCCTTCCAGTGCCTCTCATATCATGTTAAGTAAGACCAAAGTAATTCCAATATCCTTGTAAAGCTCTCCATGAGCTGGACTGTCATTCCTTCTCTGACCTTATATCTTCCTTCTTTCCTCATTACTCTGTCGCAGTCCTATTGGCTTTGCCTTTCTGACACAAACCAGGCATTTTCTTCCACGGGACCTTTGCATTGGTTTTCCCTCTGCCTGGAATCTTCCTCTGAATATGTGTATACCTAGTTCCCTCACCTTCTTCTCTTATTTAATCAAAGATCATCTTCTAACTGAGGCCTTCCCTGATTATTCTAAGTTGAAGTCTTCCATGAACACTTCAACTTCCCTTTCCCTGCTTTATTTTCTTACCAGATTATATCACTTTCTAATCTATTCTATATTTATTTGTTTAAAGTTTAGAAAGATGTCTCTGGGCAGGGCAGGAGAGTCTTGGGCCCACAAGGTAAGATATTCACCATGAGATTGAGGGACATTTTCTTTGAGGTTTCTTAAATGCATTTTCTGCATGTATTGAGATAATAATTAGATTTTCCTTTACTTTTAATGTGGGGGTTACATTCTATGGGGTTTTCAATTTCTTTTTTTAATGAACCAGTTTCTGGCTTTGTTGATCTTCTCTATTTTATGTTTCATTTTTATTTCATTCATTCGGGTCTTTATTATTTCCTTTTTTTTTTACATTCTTTGAATTTAATCTTGTTCCCTTTTCCTGATAGTTGAGGTAGCTACTTAGATTTGTATTGATTTTTCATCTTTTCATCTTTTCTAAGAGATGTATGCGAGGCTAAGATCACCTTCACAGGTATGCCACCTATGCAGTCACACAGGGCCCCATACTCAGATCAGAAGGACCCCTGCTTTATTTAATGCTGTTACCATGTTGCAATTCTTAGTAAAAAGATAAAAGCTGTGTGTTTTTTGTGAGCTTCCTTTTCATTTATTGATTGATAGATTTTAGAAAGAGGAAGGAAGAGGGGAAAAGAGAAACATCTATTTTTTCCACTTATTTGTGCATTCTTTGTGGTTGATTCTTATATGTGCCCTGACTGGGGATGGAACCCACAACCTTGCTGTATTGGGACAATGCTCTAACCAACTGAGCTACCCAGCCAGGGCTAAATTGTGAGCTTCCATTGAGCTAGAGGTGGCCTCAGATGCCCCTTCTACAATAAAGTCCTACTTGTGCACACCTCTCCACATCCGGGGGTCAAAGCCACTTATTTAGTAGGAGGGCCAGGGGATGCAAGGCCCCACTCACTCATAGGCATCTTTGTAGCAGGTGACAGCTTATTGGGCCTATACACACCCTTCCTATGGGGTGGGCGGGCAGAGGGTAAGGCTGCTTTTGGGGTAACCTAGGCCAGGATTGGCTTGCAAGAGCCTAGCAGTATCCAAAGAAAGCCAGAGGCCCCATGCCCACTGCTGCCACTTAAGGCCCTAGTCTGGTTGTGAGGTCAGCATACGCCATCAAGTAGGGGCTCCCAGCAACAAATAAATGTCTGAGGTAGGAAAACAAGGCTGTCCAGCTTGTGGTGGCCCTGACAATAATCCTCAAGGGTTGGTCTTGGCCTCCAGTCCTGGCTGAAGAGTAAAGAAACCCCCTGCAGCCCCATGGAAGAGAGCCCCTTAAAATTGTGTTTTTAAAGTGAATTCTTATGGGACAACAGAACATGCATATGAGTAGAGCAAATATGTACAATATGTGTCTCTGTAGTTCCTTGCTTCCCTTTTTGCATATAGTTTTGTGATGCTCTGTACACACAGGATTCTGGCATTGCATAATATAAAGATGAACAGTAAAAACTCGGGCTAAAATTAAAAATTTTATTTACTTAGAATTACATTAAATAGCAAATAAGAAGCACCATGGCAAGATGAGAGAGAGACTTTGGCAGAAAGGAGAAAGCTTTATATATTTTCACTCTCTCTCTCTCTCTCTCTCTCTTTTTTTTTTTTTTTTTTTTTTTTTTTTTTTTTTTTTTTTTTTTTTTTTTTGCTTAAACAGAAGAAATTTATTTCCAAGATCAAGGTGTTGGCAGTGTTAACTTGGACTTCCCCCCCTGGCTTTTTGAACAAAGTGCCATACATTTTCATTTTTCCCTGGGCTTGGAAAATCATGTAGCCAGCACTAGCAATCTCTGGTCCATCTCCAGTTCACCCTTACTCCTAGAAAATACCATTTTTTCTGGGAGGTTTACTAAGGTCTCTCTTCTTTGTAGTACCTGAACTCCAGATTTTAGTCTCCCAGCCTTGGGATTCTATAAAAAACCCTGCTCATCTTCTCACCCTCTCAGGTGCTTCTTTCCAAATTATAAGATATTTATAGGGGAAATGTGGTTCTTAAAACTGGTTTCTTCTTTTTGGGTTTCCTTCTCTCAGATCTTGGCCCTTTGATTCTTTGTTGTCTTGGACAGATCTCCAGTGCCTTAAAAACAGAATTTAAAATCTTCTACATAGCTTTTCTAATTGTTCTGAATGGAAGGGTTAATACAAATTACCTAGTTGCTATTTAAAGTGGAACACACTTATATTTTTATGATGCATTTTTGTTTTTCTTTGAACTTGTGCCATTATCTTTTTTACCTTTGTCATTTCTTATTGTATTCACTTCAGAAAACATGTGCATTGAGTACCTACTATGTGCTATTTATTACACATTCAGAACTAAGAGAACAAGATGTTATCCCATTTAATTAGATTACCATGGATTCTTTAAAGAAGTGTTGGTATCTACATTTACTATATGAGAACTCAGAAGTACTGATAACTAAATGTCTTGCCCAGGGTCAAAAAGGGCAGAGTTTGTAGCAGAGCTTGGGACTTGGTCTTGGAACACTTAACCCTTTTTGAGCATTTTTTCACTATATTTAATTGCTTGCTAGAACTTAAAAATTCGAGGGCCAGAGAGACTTTGGCTTACTGTTGCTCAGAAATAGATCTTACAATTCAAAAAGAGACAGTGTGAAATAGTATGAAAAATTCCCTAAATGCCTTATCCTTATGGTAGATTACTTTTATTAATCAGCAGTCATCACAATCCATCCTTTTTGTATAGTGCTTAAAAGTTTACCTTATTGTTTCACAAAGTCATTTTAAAGGTTGGTATTGGGAGATAGTACCCTGTAATAAAGATTGTTTTGCATTGAGCTTCCCTGTAAGACCTAATTTGCCTAAGTTGGATCAAACTTTGCATTATAGTAGAGTCCAGAATTCTAGAGTGAAGTTAATGTAGAGGGTATTTAGGTCAAATTATCTAGTAAACAAATGCAGGTAATACATACAAGCACATAAGTCCACCTTCTTAATTCTGAAAGGGCATTAATGAAATCACTAACAATAATCCAGATAGAATAGGAAGAAATATGGTTTATTGCAAGCATAATACCAAAGACTCCTTCCAAAGATCAAATTAATGGCTGACATGTCTTATTTATTTTTCTGCAACTATGAACCCCACATAATTTGTAAGAGTAAATCATATAGAGAAAGTAGTATTTGGAATTTGGGGTTCCTGGCCTTTATGAGCTTTGGCAAAATAATGGAGTAATATTACTCTTCATTTTTTTTTTGCCAGATGTCTTTACCTATTCACCTCAGAAGATAGTGTGGTCTTCAGGGAAGAAAATGTAAATGGCTAAGCAGAAGATAACATACAAAACTAAGGGTTTTGGTCTCCACAGTTTGAACGTAGATGAGTTTCCTGCTGTTGTGCACTAAAAGGTATTCTTTTTGCCCACTCCCACCCCATACTCTTAGGCAAATTTCAGTCCTTTGAGAAAAAGGCAAAACAAATGTTGCCAGCAGGATCTGTGAGGCTGGTGCTACTTTTTCCTTCCTTCTTCCTGGGATGACCAGTAGTCATCCAACACTTCCAGCTGACTGAGAGCTTGGGTAATACAGGAGAAACATTGCCACAGGCTAGTGATTTTTTTTTAACTTGGCTGTGGATAAGAATCACCTGGAGGTGGAGGTACATTTTAAAAATACTGATTTCTGACTTCCGGCCAAGATGGAGGCGTAGGTGGACACACTGTGCCTCCTTGCACAACCAAAATTAAGGACAACAAAGATTTAGAAACAAAGAAAACAACAAGAACTGATAGAAAATTGAACTGTACAGTAGTCCAACAACCATTCATCTAGACCAGTAAGAGGGGCGGAGTCACAGCAGGAAAAAGTGGAGGTTGGCAGATCTGGGAGCGCGGGCAGTAGTGGCTGGCAGATCCCAGGTGTGCAAGCAGCAGCTAGTGGACCCCAGGCATGGGGTGGCAACAGTGCAGACCCAGTGAGGCCTCGCAAGGTGGCTGGCTGACCAGGTGGTCCAACATACATGCACAGATAATCCAGGCAAAGGGGAAGTGACAGAAGAGACTGGAAACTGAGAGAGAGTGGAGCAAGCAGCATTGTTCACTCTCAGACCCCACCCTGACATACAGCATCACTACCCAGCAATTGGGCTGCCCTGCCCTGTGGAACACCTAAGGCTCTGCCCCTCACTATGTAGCAGCTGCGACCAGACCAAAAAAAAACTCCAGAATGGCTCAAATGGGAGAACAAATCAAAGCCCCAGAGCCAATTCATCTAAGTGACCAAGAGATAGCCAACCTATTAGATGCACAGTTCAAAGCACTGGTGATCAGGATGCTCAAAGAGTTGGTTGATTTTGCTCACAAATTAGATGAACAAATGAAGGCTACAATAAGTGAAATGATGGAAAATGCACAGGGAACCAATAGTGATGGGAGGAAAACTGGGACTCAAATCAATGGAGTGGACCAGAAGGAAGAAATAAACAACCAAACAGAAAAGAATGAAGAAACAAGAATTCAAAAAAATGAGGAGAGGCTTAGGAACATCCAGGACATCTTTAAATGTCCCAACATCCAAATTATAGGGAAACCAGAAGGGGAAGACAAAGAGCAACAAGTGGAAAACTTATTTGAACAAATAATAAAGGAGAACTTCCCCAATCTGGCAAAGGAAATACACTCCCAGGAAGTCCAGGAAGCTCAGAGAGTCCCAAAGAAGGTGGACCCAAGGAGGAACACACCAAGGCACATCATAATGACATTGGCCAAGATTAAAGTGATGGAGAGAATTCTAGAAGCAGCAAGGGATAAGGGCACAGTCACTTACAAAAGAGTTCCCATCAGACTGTCAGATGATTTCTCAAAAGAGACCTTACAGGCAAGAAGGGGCTGGAAAGAAATTCCAAGTCATGAAAGTCAAGGGCCTACATCCAAGATTGCTCTATCCAGTGAAGCTGTCATTTAGAATGGAAGGGGAGATAAAGTGCTTCTCAGATAAGGTCAAGTTCAAGGAGTTCATCATCACCAAGCCCTTATTATATGAAATGTTAAAGGGACTTATCTAAGAAAAAGAAGATACTAAATATGACAGTAAAAAGACAGCAAACTCACAGGTATTCACAACCACAGCTAAAACAAAAGCAAACTAAGCAAACAGCTAGAACAGAAGCAGAAACACAGAAATGGAGATCACATGGAAGGTTAGCAACAGGGTAATGGGAGGAGGAGAAAGGGGAAAAGGTACAGAGAATAAGTAACAGACAGTGAGTAGAAAATAGACAGGGGGAGGGCAAGAATAGTGTGGGAAAATTAGAAGCTAAAGAACTTATCACAGATGGACATGAACTAAAGGGGAGAATGTGGGTGGGAGGGGGTGTGCAAGGTGGAGGGGAGTGATGGGGGAGAAATGGGACAACTGTAATAGCACAATCAATGAAATATATTAAAAATACTGATTTCTAGTCATAATTATTGGAGATAAGTTGAAAGAATCTGTACTTTAACAAGTGATGCAGGTCATTTTGATGCATAAAGAGTTTGAGAACTATTAGTTAGAATTTAAGGTCATGGTTTTTATAGTCAGGTGAACCTCAATTCACATTCAAGCTTTGACATATACTAACTGTACTTACAACCCAATTTTCTTCATGTTATCATACCATTCCACTCCCATACAATTCTGTGTGACAATCATCTCTTGACTGTGTGTGCTAGAAACAATTATCTAATTGAATAATTAGATAGTTGTTACTACTACTATCTAATTGAATAATTAGATAGTTGTCTAGTTTCTTTTTTCTAGAGTAGGGGAAAATCAAACTCAGCTTAAATAAGGTAAAAGTTTATTTTTAATTCATGGGATAGTCCACAGATGAGTGGACCATGTCTGGCAGAGTCGCTTTCCTTCACACAGTCACCTACAGAATTAGTTTTTTTTTCCATCTTTTTGCCCCATCATATCCTAGGGTATAGTCATTTGTCTACATGGTTGAAACTGGTTTGCCTCCAAGTTCATGTTTCTGCTTTCAGGAAAGGGAAAGAAAGAGTACAGAGCAAGGAGATTATATGGAAGTTGTACCCTTCACTTCCACTATCATCTAATTGGCTTAGCTAAGTCATATAGTCACAGCTAACTGACAGGGAAGCTGAGGAATATAATATCTTATCAGGGCATTCAGGGACTCAGATAAAACTTGGTGGCCTTGTTGTTAAAAGTAGAGAAAGATAAATCTTAGGGGACGATTAGTTTCTGACACAGAACCCAATTTAGGGGAAATCATTTGGCCTAGTGGTTAATACAATGGGCTTTAGAGGCAGAAACCTTTGTTGGAATATTGGCTTTACACTGTGTGTCCTTAAGCAAGCCATACTTAAATCTCTCTGAAATGGTTAATTTGTAAAATGCACACAATACCAGTATCTCTTTCATAGAATTATTGGGATGATTTTATAATAAAATCCATGTACATTCTTAACATAGTGCCTGGCACACAGTAAGCACTCAATGAGTACTAAGCTGCTATTATTAGTATTGTATTCACATTAGTATTATTACAATAGACTCTTTTTAAAAAATATTTTATTTTAATATTTATTTATTTATTTTTTTTCCACATTTTTTATTGTTGTTCAAGTATAATTGTTTCCATTTTCACCCAACCATGCCTCCCTTGCCCCACCTATCTCTGCCTCCCACCCTCAAACCTACCCACTTTGGCTTTGTCCATGTGTCCTTCATACATGTTCCTTGATGGTCCTTTCCCTGTTATCCCCTATTACCCTTCTCCTCCCTCCTCTCTGGTTACTGTCAGTTTGTTCTTTATTTCAATGTCTCTGGGTGTATTTTGCTTGCTTGTTTGTTTTGTTAATTAGGTTCCACTTATAGGTGAGATTATATGGTATTTCTCTTTCACCATCTGGCTTATTTTATATTTCATTTTATAATCTCTGAAATGTTAAAAAATTCTCAAACATGGGAATATACTATTATATGTTTAACAATTTCTTACAAAGTTAAATATATTTACTTTACAATGCAACAATTCCAATCCTAAACTTTTGCTCAAGATAAAATGTAGGTCTAAACAAGGATCATCCAAGAATATTTGTGATAGCTTTAATCATAACAGCCAAAACTGGAAACCTAATATTCATCACTAAAAAAATAAATTTATAAAAATGTTGGATAGGCATACAATAATAGTATAATGCTGAGTAGTAAAAAGTGAGCTGCTAATACATGGAGTGAAATTGATAAATCTAAAAAAATAGACTGAGCAAAAATAATCAGGGAAAATAAGATAGACAATGTATAATTCCATTATTATGAGGTTCTAGAAAAGAAAAAAACTAAAATATCATGATAGATATCAAAATAAGTGAGAAAGTTTATGGGATGATAAAAATATTTTCTACCTGTAATGGAGTGGTGGCTCTACATTCATCATATATACATTTAAAAAATGCATTAAATTATTATTTTAAAATGATCATTTTACAATATGTAAGTTATAAAAGAAAAAATAATTACATATATTGTTCTAATGGCATTAAAATATTTTGACAGATTATACAGGCATGTATAAATATAAGATTTAAATGCTTGCAGAAGATTCAATTACAAGTAGGATACAAGTAGGATATTTACAAGTAGGATATTTATCTTCTAAAACCACACTGAAAGATAAAATGAAGGAAAAATAAATTCATAGGAAAAATGAACAAACATAAAAGAAATAATGTATTGAAAAATTATAAAAATGATAAAAATAGTGCTTTCCAAGTAGTATATATGAATGATTTAATTTTCTCTGAAAAGAACAGCCAAATAAAAATTATACAGAAAACACTATAAATAAAATATAAACATTTCTTTCCTGAGAAAGAAAACTTGATGTCAGCAAATTATGAAGGAATCTAGAACTTAAGCTAAACAATTATTAATTCTTAAACCTAAAAAGTGACTATTTTACAATTAAAGCTATAGTTAATAAATATTAATGTGTATGTAATAATACAGCAATGTCATATTTAAAAAAACAATGCATTTTAACACAAAATAATTTTTAATTTTTTTATTGATTACACTATTACAGTTTTCCCAATTCTCTCCCTCTTCCCCCACCCTGATCCCCAACCCTCCAACATTCCTAGCATTCCTCCCACTTAGTTCATGTTCATGGGTTGTACATATAAGTTCTTTGAGTCCTCTGTTTCCCATACCATGTTTTGTCTCTCCCTGTCTACCTTATGCCTACTAACCATGCTGCTTCTTCTCTGTACCTTTTCCCCCTATTCCTCCCTTCTCCCTCCCCACTGAAATCCCTCCATGTGATGTCCATTTCTCTGATTCTGTTCCTGTTCTGGTCGTTTGCTTAGTGTTTGTTTTCATTGTTTTTCTTTTGTTTTAGGTTCATTTGTTGACA
>PVKU01016304.1:0-15104 GCA_004027475.1 Anoura caudifer | reverse complement strand
GCAGGGTGGAGGGGAATGAAGGGGGGAAATGGGACAACTGTAATAGCATAATCAATAAAATATAATTAAAAAATAAATTTTATTTGGATCTTCACAAGGATATAATATCCATGCTGATGCTAGGATAGCTTTTCATTTTTTAATCATTTTGTGTTCATTTTCAAGCACCCACAAAGTCCTCTGTAGGTCCTAATGTGGTGTTGCTTTGTAATTCCTCTTGACTCCACCAATAATAGTCAGTTACAGCTTGTCAATTGGGATCCTCTGAGGAGTACATTCCAAAACAGGCAGGACTAGAGGTGCAAGAGATTTATTGGAGGAAATATCTGTGGAGGAAAAAAAGAAAAGTCAGAAAGAGCCATCAGACCACAAGTCTGACATCTGTGAAATAGAGAGAAAAAGGGGATTGGGCAGAAAGAACCTCAAATAGAAGCGTAGTTCTTAGAAAGTTTCAACCAGCCTTGGTGTGTCCCTACTTGGGAGCTACTTCTGACACCCACACCATTATGAGTGATTGGCTGGGAGCAGCCTGCAAAGTGTGGTTTTAGACTCTTGCAGTGGTGAATACCAAGATGAATGGCCAGGCTTTCATTTCTCTGTGTCCCCCACTGCAGATTCCTCACAAGGACATTGGAGTAGCCTGCATCCACGGCTGCCACATGTTGCTTATCATGAATGAAGATAACTCAAAGTGGGTGTGCTTCCAATGATGTCTGCATATAAACTCTTCCGCAATTATCTGCATTTTAAGCTTTATTATAAATTATAAAATAAATGACATTTCAGAAACCTTTGAACATGTGACAGGTTTAGATAAAGAGGAAAATAGAGGCATTTGGTAAACTCCTAAGACTCTCAAGACTTCCAAGGAGGAAAGAAAGCCATTTCCCACACTTGAGTTCCCAGTCTTGAAGCATCTCCAGACTATGCCCAGTGCTTCAGCTCTCAGGTAAAACTTTAACTAAATGTGTGGTAACTGAAAGCAGTTCTGGCTGCCTCCCACTACAAAAGCCAACATTCAAGAAGCAGGGGCCAATGTAAAGGAAAGTTGTTTATTTGCAGATGCCAGCCACCTGGAAATGAAGGACTCATGCCACAAAGCTCATCTCCACCTCTCAGTAGAGACAGAGGGTTTTATAAGGAGGGAGAGGGGAACAGAACACAGAGGTCAAGGAAGGAGGTTGCAAAGTTCTCCACATGCAGATGTGCACAGTCCATTCTGATAAGGCAACTGATGACTGGTGTGTGTCACCCTGGCTTCACGTCATCCTGGCTCCAGGGTTGAAGGTCAGCAAACCTCCCGGAGCTGGGATGCCTGAAGGTCAGGCTCTGTATCTTTTGAAGCTAGTTCCTAGGGTTCTTGTACAGACATGCTGTCCGTCTACAAGCCGCACATTAGTCAGAGCCAGCACTTACAGAAACAGTGTCAAAAGAATGGTGGGGTGGGTCACAATTTCCCACTGTTACTGTGCCTCTCCTACAAAGAACAAGGTTTGAGAATAGATTATTCAACTTTTTCTCATAGCAGTTAAATTTATAGAACAAGTTCCAGGCTTCAACTTGATTTTGCTGCATTGTTTGAGCACGACTGCAATGTGTTTCCAGTTGAAGAAACACTTAACAACTTGGGTAAATTCAAACATTCAATTCAAGTTAGGCTCAAGTACAACTGGTATTCCTCTGGCTGATTTGTGTGTGTGTGTGTGTGTGCGCGCGCGCGCGCGCACATGTGCTAGAAATACAAATAGTAAAAGTTTTTGAGTAAATACATTTGAAAGAAAATGTATTGGAAATGCATATTTTACTTGTTTGTTTTCTCTGGTTTGTTTGTTTTCTGAAAGTATACCAAGGGGGGAATGGATACCGTATATTAGTTAGGGTTATTATAACAGAAAACCATAAACAGGATGCCCTGAACAATAAACAATTTTCCGTAATTCTGGAAGCTGGAAGTTCCAGATTGAGGCGCCAGCATGGTCAGGTGCTCGGTGAGGCCCCTCTTCCTCATGTACAGTGACAGCAGGCCTCTTACTGTAAGTTCACATGGCAGAGAGGATAAGCCAGCTCTCTGCTCTCCTCTTCTACAGACCCTACAGTGGAAGCGTGGTTCTCAAACTTAACTCATTCCAGACAACTATCCGAGAAGCAATTTTGTTTTTTCAAAAATTGAATCATACTCATACTCATGCATTCCTTTGTTTGCTGCCTGAGAGACACATAACTCATCATACAAGTATCAGCAGGAAAAGGTCATCAGGTCAAGAAATCAAAGTTTTGCTTGCCAACTGAGACATTTTTCCTGTGAACAACTTGGTCAAGAACTAAATTTTTCAAGATGGGAAATGTTCAAGAGCTGAGGTTTGACTGTAATCCCATCATGACAGCCCCACCCTTACAAAGTCATCGAAACCTAACTAACTTCAAAAGGCCCCATCACCAAATAACATTACTTTGGAGGAGTGGAGGAAAAAGAAACTTTCTTCTACCCTTCTAGGTTCTTCCAGCCAGTCTAATAATCAAATGGACATGAGTCAGATGAACAAAAGAAAATAACCAAATTTAATTACACACATATGTACGGGAACCCCACATACATGGGAGTCGGTGACCCCATGTACACGAAATGCTCAGAGACAGGAAGGAAAATGAGCATATACAATAGTCTGAGCTAAGGATGAGGTGAGGTGCCTGGGATTCCAGAGGGGAGGAAGGTCTTTCACAAGACAGCAAGAAGAACAGATGTTTAGTAATCAGAAATGTGTCCTGTCCTATAGATAGTGGTGATAGCTCTTGTTACGGTCAAAGCCCCTAGTTTAAATTCTTTAAGGGAGAGGTAAAAGTTTCTCTTGAGCACACAGAGTCTCAATTGCCTTCAGCTCAAAATAATTCACATGCCAAAGTGGCACATCTTGGGAGGCCTATTGTGAAGCCCTTCAGTGGTTAGGGTTTCAACACATGGATTTTGAGGGGAAACAACATTCAGTTCACAACAGGCAGGAGCAGTAGGAGAGAAGAGGCATGGAAAGTCTTAATGCTCTTACTGATCACCTTAGAGAGGAAGGCAAAACTAGGCCAAACACAAAGCAAATGTTTTAAACGTCATTCTTTGAATTGTTAGGGTTACTACTTGTGTTTTGTTTTGTTTTGTTTTGTTTTACTTTGTTTTGTTTTACAGATAGGAGCCCAGAGTGAAAGTAAATGAGTAAGGAAGACCTAAAGAGGTGTAGCTGAATACATGGAGAAAGGGGTGAAGGCTGTGAAAAATTAGGGAGAAATTGACCCATTTAAACAGGACCCATTTACTTGGCTCCGGTCTCGTGAGCATTTAGTTTGCCACATCCTCTGTGTGTAACAGTAATAGAGTAATGTAGGTTTTTACGTGAAGTTGCCTTATGATTAAATGCTGGTTCAGAAATATATATAAAACACTCTTCAGGCCAAACAAACACGGCTAAAAACTAGTTTTATTTCACAGTCCACTAAATGTTAGTCTCTTTGTGATGCCTTTCCCAGAGATACATTGTAATGGCTCACAAAGCTTCAAAGGGAAAAACTTTGGTGAGTTTTTCAGACTAAAGAAAAGGGAGCATATTGGACATGCACCTTCTTCGTGTGCCCTAAGTCTCAAGTGCACACCACTGCCCATTCTAACTAGCTCTAAAACCAGTCTTGGTTGGAAAACACAGTCTAAATTAACACTTTGATTTTCTACAAGTATCACATACATCTTCCATAATAGTTTTATTTCATCACATGTAAAAGAGCCTGCAGTCATTACTTTTGGTAAAAACACTAATTTTATTTAAAAAGTAAAGCCCTTGCCCTTGGCTTAAAAAAAGCTTTTTCCCAGTTGGTGTATTTTAAGAATACCACGCCTCCTGAGTTTGCCCTAGACTTTACATTTGGCTGGTCATAGACTATCTGGGCTGTCAGTCACCCCTAATTTGAAAGGTAACAGTACAAAGGAAAAAGTAATTATGTGTTCAATGCCCAATTCTGCGGCACGAATGCTTGGATGGCTCCCAAAAATTCCACTGGGAACCACAAGCCCAGAAATACTAGAGCATCTCATCTCTTCTGCTGAAACGTTAAAACAGGGCATCTTATCACTATGGTTACAATGTTCTGTGGGTAGTCTCAGTCCCTTACTAACCAAAAAGATCAGTTAAGTGACCAATAGGGAATCTGAACTGCAGCTGCACTGACAAGCTGGTTACGACAGAGGAGCTCGCAGGCAACCTGGGGCGTCTTGGAACCCACACGTGTTCCTTCACCCAACAGGCCTGCACAAGGAAAACATATTTTAAGTGTGTTTTCCAATGTTCAGAATTATAAAAATCACTGTGAGCTTGGGACTATTTCAAAAATTAACTATAAGATACAAGTATTCGTGAGAAATCTTTATAGAGGATAAGTTGCATTAATATGTGTGGGCAGTGGGGAAATTTCCCTTTTCTCTCTTAGTTCTTCTGGCTGCTCTAATAATCAAATTGCCATGAGACTGAGAAACAGAAGAAAATAACCAAATTTAATTTTGCATGTACACATGGGGGGTTCCATAAGAATCTGGGGGAACCAGGACAGTTCAGACAGTCAAGGCTTATCTACCACCTTGAACTAAAGAGAAAAGGGGTGTAGTGGTTTGTGACTTCAAAGGAGAGGAAGGCAGTTCACAGGGAGATGGGAAAGCAAATGCTTGGTACACAAATGTCTGCTGGGCCATCCTTAATAATGGGGCACCTGAGAGGAGTCTGATCCAAGAAGCCTTGCTAGGTCCCTCCCTATCACACTCTAGTTCATATTAAATAAAAGTTATCTGTGATGATGGCTTTCTTCCTGGAGCATGCCACAGTTTTTGTTTCTTAAAAATAACCAGCTTAAAATAATCAATATCTCAAAGAGGCATATTTCAGCATGGCAAATTCTGTTCCCCTTCATATTCATTACATGTACTTAAGATTAACAAAATTAAATTGATCCTGAGGAAAGCAACATGTATGGTCTTTATTAAAAAATGTAAATGTAGCCCTGGCTGGCATGGCTCACTGGATTGAGTGCCGGACTGTGAACCAAAGTGTTGTGGTTTGATTCCCAGTCAGGGCACATGCCTGGGTTGTGTACCAGGTGCCCAGTAGGGGGTGCTTGAGAGGCATCCACACATTGATGTTTCTCTCCCTCTTTTTTTCCCTCCCTTCTCCTCTCTAAAAATAAATAATATATATATTATACACATATACATATAAAAATGTAGGTGAATGTATCCATTGGCTAACTGGTATCAGGTTCCTTCTGCATAACAGACATTGTGCTAGATTGGGGGGGGGGTGATACAAACAAGAAATGGGCAACATCCCCACCTTTAAATAGCTCATAAGGTAATTATTAGCCAGTGTAATAAGTGCTATGTAAATGTTACCTAAAAACTGTTATGGGATCCAAGAGGAATAATTATCTGGGGGAGACTGAGGAGGCTTCCCGGTGGGAAGGACATTTAGGCTGGCCCTGGATGAATGAGCAGAGGTAAGAGCCCATGAAAGGGCGCCACCTGTAGGCAGTAACAGTAAGAAGGTCATTGCAGCTAGAGCTCCCTAGCTCTCACTGCAGGGACAGAAGCAAGGGAAGGGAGTTTATTTGGAACCGGAATAGACAAAGTTTTTCATACTAGATTTAATATCACAGGCAACAGGAACCAGTGGAACTTTAGTCCGAAAATTAGATGATCAGAGTTGATCTCAGAGTCTCCTCAGCTACGGAAACCCATAGTTCGCAGAGAGACCCATAGGAAATAAAGAGTAAACTGCACTGATGCTCCAGCCTCTTTGTTGTCCGCAAAATGCTCTTATTTTATTAAATATACATTCATAATAAAAATTTCTGAAAATATACTTTCTGAAAGTCAACTTTTTAGTACAATGTATCCCTATCCTCAAGGTTTTTTTGGATTTAAAAAAAGAAAAAGCATCTCATGTGATAACTTTGTATAGGCCTTCACAAGAGAATGGGTTTGAGTAATCACTTTTCAGAATTCTGAGACTCAGAGATTTGTTTGTTTGCCTCGCATGCATTTTGCATTTTAGATCCTTAAAAATATGCCTTGGCACAGAGCTCAAAGAAGCTGGAGATTAAAGACCTCAAAAAATATGCTTTGGAAATAAATTAATTATGGTATCTATAATTTGTCTTAGGAAGAGAAATTTTAAAAATAAATAATGCTCTAGAATAAAAAGAGGAAACATAAAGAAAAACAGCAAAAAGGAATCCAAGGAGAGTCTGCAACTGTATCATGTAGTGTTCCCTAGGAAACAGTAAATATTTTCTACCTTCCTCCCGCACCACCCCTGCTGTACCCGGAAACTCAGATAATGTTTAATCACAGCTTCACTCACCACTGGCCATCAATACAACAAACCCAGCAGCTTTTGGAAGCCTTGGAAGCCCTCAAGAATGATAGGAATAGGACTTCTCTCATAGTCCCATGATTTCATGCTAATTCCACAAGAGAAAATGACTGAATTTAATTTGGAGTAAAAGACACGGTTGTAACCATAGCTCCAGCTACTATGCTAATCTTTCATGTACATTATCTATTATAGCAATACAATTTCTGTTTTCCCATTGTACTCATGACAGCCCTAGGGAAGCGAACCAATGTTCTTAAAATCACAGAGCTGGTAAGTGACCCAGATTGAATTAAACACATAACATCCGATTGCAAAGCTTGTGCTCTCTATCAAGAAGAGCAACCAACATAAGGAGGAATGCCAAGTGCAAGCTGAGTAAGAGAAGCAGTAAATTTCATAGCTTTTGGAAGAGAGCTTCTGTCTGGACTGAAGGGACAAACATGTCTTCACGGTGGGTGAGGGAGTAGCACCTAGGATCTGAGTCGTGTGTATCAGACAAGTTGAAAAATGAAGAAAGCCCATTCCAGGTCTAAATTTAATACCAAACATGAAAAGATATAAATCCGTGAGTGATGAGAGATGTAAATTTGTAAATAGTTATCCACTCAACAAATGTATTGTGTACCTGTTATGTATAAGGTACTATGCTGGAGATATAGCGAGCAAGTAGTGAGGGAAAGATTTCTCTTAAAATGTCCCTGCCTTAAAGGCTTACCAGGTTGACCAATACAACTACAGCAAGCAGATAATAGGGGAAAAATAAAACAAGGCTGTCAACATAATCTGAAGTGAAGGTTATAAAGCAATAACTGTAATCGTGATGGCCAATGTATTTCTATGTCATACTTAACTATAAAATAATTTTGAAGTGGCTTACAAACATACCATGCTGAGCACAGTGAAATGTAATAACACAAGGAAATTGGAGTAAAGAAAAACAAATATAAAAAATATCATGAAGCCAGTGTAAGGTCAGTCCAAAAACTAAAATAGTAGCTGCTGTAAAATGCTGTACATTTGGCTCTGTAGTTCTTTGCAGTCAATGTCCCTCTCCCTCCCCCCAAAAAATCAGTTATATGAGTCTGTAAAACAAAACAAACCATTTAATTAGGAAAATAAAAAATGAATTTCTGATAGTAGGAATAACAATAACAGCGAACATTTATTGCTTATCATATGCAACTGCAGAGCATAATTAATTTAAATGCATTTGATGATCACAGTGACCCCATGCGATAGGTACTATTATAGTCTCCATTTTACAGAGAAGAAAACAGGTGTTAGGGAAGTTAGGTGGATTTCCCAAAGCACATAACCAGTAAGTGGGGCTAGTAACCTCCAAGTCAGGCAAACTCTACCTACTTCACCCCCAGGAACTTCACCACTAGGTAATATCACAATAACTTTCCCCTGTAAGCGCTCAAGAAAGTAGACCAGGCAATGTAGAAAAGTGCACCTAAAACTTCAATGCACTTACAAACCATCTGGACATCTTAAAGTGAACCTTAAAGGTTCTGAATCAGTAGATTTGGGGAGGGGCTTGACATCTGCATTTCTAACCTGCTCCCAGGAGACATACAGCTGACTTGGAACACGTGGTGATTAGCCCAGCTGCATAAACAACATCCCCCCAGTTTCTGGAGGATCTATCCTATAGCATCCTGCAAAGGAAGTGGATGGCATAAAACACAGCCTTTCGGGAAAAGCACCTCTTTGTAACAGCGTAACTATACAAAGCATGTAGTTCTAGAATGGTTTGGCCTAACCAAGGAATTTAAAGTATCTAGAGAAAAGAAGGGGGGATCTTATTCTATTAATAATATGTTATTATGCTTATACTCTCTGTATTTAATTGTAACACAGTTGTAACTAATCACATAACTGTAACTAGAGACAGGTCCTGATGACTAGATTTCAATGAAATGGGCATTCATGCTAATCATGCCCACGGAACTGATTTACTGCAAGAAAGTAAAAAAGACCAAAGCAGAATGGGATTCAGAAGGAAAGGGCCTCCAGTTTTCATGCCTGGAAAAGATTTTTCTAAAATAACCACTACATGGCAGCATCCAAGATAAATAACTTCTCTTTTCAATTAACAAAGGATAGGAGGGAGATTCTGAGACTGCTGCTTCAGAGCCCACAATTTTTTCACAAAACTGCAGATGTTCAATCACTATTTTGCTTTTAATTTAGAATCTGCTGCCAAGGAAACATCAATATCTACACACATCCAAGGTAAATCTTTCTTCTTCCTGTTTTTGAAGTGAATTGTTCAGCAAAATAGCAAGTTACAGAATTTAGTTAATCCAGTAGTTACTTGAGTTTAATCCTAATCACCATGTCCGTGATGAATCAGCTGGAACACATGCCTCAGTTTCTTCACCTGTAAAGTAACTATGATTATACTATTGTATCTCCTGTAATTTAATTCTAGGGTATGGTGGCTTTATCTGATGTTTAGCTTGCCATCTCATTATGCATTAGTCAAGATTCTATAGATTCAAAGTCTTCTGTGTCATTACCCTGGGAAGGAAGGGGACTAAGAACTTCCATTTTCTCCTGCAGTAATATAAAGCCAATACTTGCCTTGCCAAAAGGACCTGAAGCAATGTGAGAGAAAAATGAAGTTTTAAAGAATCCTTTCCCTATATATTATATAGTTCTGATTTCTCAGGTTCATGGTTCTTCATAACTCAGAGCCAAGCAAAGCCACAACCTGAATGAGGTGTGTCTAACAAGGTCCTTCTGAATCATCAGCTGCGGGAGAGATGCTCATATTCAGGGTGGATTCGGGGAGTGTACGGACAAAGCTTCTATGATTTGGGGGTTCCCCTGAGAAAAAGAATGCAAACTTGAGAATTCAAAATGGGTACAAACATATCAGAGAATAAGAAATCACAACAAATAAAAATTAAAAACTAACAAATACTACAAATATCCAGAAAAATAACAATTTTATTAACTTCCTAATATACTTCTAACAGTCTTCCCCTCCTCATTTTTAGGCTATTTCTCTTTGCGTACCTTTAATATAGAAGTTATTTTATAACTTCTATAGAGAGTAGAGGGAATTTAGTGTATCTTTAAGCAGTATTGTTCAATATTTTATTGATAACTTAGGAAAATTG
The DNA here is from genome assembly GCA_004027475.1 of Anoura caudifer. NCBI lineage: Eukaryota > Metazoa > Chordata > Mammalia > Chiroptera > Phyllostomidae > Anoura > Anoura caudifer. The sequence continues at coordinate 5,572 of PVKU01016304.1, read as the reverse complement.
CTTTCAGTTTCACAACTCATTATTGCTAACTTCACATAAATTTTTAGGATTATGTTCAATATTGGGAACACTTTTATCAAGTTTCTTTAACATGGGAGCTTTAGAATCTAGAAGAATTTTCTACAAGTTACGTCTAGTTTAGTATATTCCCCCTGAGAATTGGCCACACCAAAAAGATCACCTCTAAGGAATCCTTAGAGGATCCTTCGGGGGACCTTAAATGTAGTACATGCTGCATTGTGTACCCAACCCCTGGTCCCAAACAATTCCAAACAGATGTGCTCCCCATTATTAGTCATCAGACAGAGGCAGATTAAAACTAGAACAAGATACCACTTCACAGACTGAAAGAGCTTAAATTTAAAGACTGACAAAGCCAAGTGTTAACAAGAATATGGAGAAACTGGAACTCTTAATAACTGATGATGCAGTATAAAACAGCACAACCACTTTGCAAAACTACTTGGCAGAAGTAACCAAAGCTAAATGTAAGTATACTTATAACACCCAGCAATTCCATTCCTGGGTATATATTAAAAAAAAATGAGTGCTTGTATCCAACAAAAGACATGTACAAGAATGTTTATAGGTACTTTTTGTTATAATATCCAGAAACAGGTAACAACCTGAACTCCCATCAAAAGCAGAAAGGATATATTGTGATATAATCATGCAATGCAACAGCATACAAAAATGAGAACTAATTTCAACTACAGGCAACAACAAGGATAAATGTCACAAATAGCATGAGTGAAGGAGCCCAGACACAACCAACTGTATGGTATAGTATTTACAACCAAATTTACAAACAAATATGACAGCATTCACAAGCAGGCAAAACTAATCTGTAGTGATAGATACCAGGACAGTAGTTACCTGGTGTTATTGACTAGGAAGAAATGTTGGAAATCTCCATCTTCAACTGAGCAGTGGCCTCCAAGGTGATATATACTAAAAAAAATTCATTGAGTTCTTGACTTAGGATTTGTACATTGTAAATGTTATATCATATTTTAACATAAAACATATTTTATATTGACATCAATGCAGACCTGCCTTGAAAGAAAAAAGGATCAAGCCATCAAAGCAGCTAAACAGGAAACAGGAAGCATACAAAAAGGAACAGCACGTCTCAACCATCGTGTCCTAAAAGGAACATGGGGGAAGAAGGAAGGAGGGTGGCAGAACCTCGGGTACCTTGGAGCCAGTGAATATGTACGAGTTGTATCTCTCTTCCCCCCTCTCTCTTCATCCCTCCAATTTCCTTCTTTTTTTCTCTCAAATCTTTTCCCAACTATAGAAAAGAAAGGTATAGAAACAGATCTTTGGATTCAGGGAATCCTCACCCATTCCATTCTATGATTTTTTCATGAAGCAAGGTTAGGTTTCATCTAGAGTGGACTGGCAGATCATCATGTCCCATTAACACTTGAGTAGTGTGAAAGTCAAAACAGAAGGGGTTTTATGGTGAGTCTTACATAGTCTTCCTAACTGTAGTTATGCTTTCTCATGTGACTTAATTATTTTATTTCAGCAACAAAGAACTGTTAAAAGGCATATTAACACTCTAAAACAACCTAAATCAATGTTAAAGATGTTTATAGAAGTCACTTGAAGGAATTTTTTAAAATAAAGAAATTTAACACCTTTTAGTGGTTATTCTTATGGTATATCTCAATGGCAGGTTTTGATCATCAGTGTAAACAAAGCTTTGAAATATTGCTTTATATGTAATATAAAGCAATATTATACAATATGCAATACGTTAAAGTGAGTATCATAAAGGTAAAAGTGTACACTTAAGTGTTATGCAAATGAGCATGTGTGGCTCAGGATAAAATTTCCAGTATTATATCTCAAATGACATAGACTGAAATAAAAACTATTTCTTCTGGGAAAATGGAAGGAAACATGAAATAGTTCTAGGAATGATAAAAATACTTCAAAGTTTCAAGTGAAAAAGTTAGTTTATAGATTTTGGATTTTCTACATTGAAGAGTTTTAAATTGCTTCCTAAAATATAAAGGCAAGGAAAAAATTTTTGACCACTTTATCTACATTCTTAAAAGTTTATGTGTTCACATTTGGACAAAGAGGAGATTGCCTATGATTTCGGTCATCTTGCATATGCATATAAGTGTAAGCTTGACACTTACATGTGAAAGAAGTATTTTAAACACAGCTTAATCATTGTATTGAATTCCTGTTTGACGCTTTTGTCACCCTCACATTGTATTTCTGAATTATACTCACAGGAGAGAACTTTGCTGTAATATGAATGCAATAAATCTAATTAACTGTATTTAAGATTAAAAACACCTCTTTAGAAGAATAGGAGTATGTTTCTTGTACTCAAAAAAAATAATTCGGTTAGAAAAGGTAAGTCCTCACTATGTACTAGTAATAACCCAAGTATCTGATCTTTGAATGTTTGTTTGCAAGGAGAAATTAATGGTTCAAGAGAGTAAAGTTAATAGAACTAGTTAAGAAGTTCAAAACCACAGTCTACCACTCACTCCATGACACTGAGCATATCACTTAACTTCTCTACGTTTCTGTTTTCACATGTGTAAAATGGGAATAATACTACTAACCTCCTGTGGCTTTTATAATGAAAGAATGCTAAAATATTTCTAAAGCAGTTAGGAAAACATCTTAAACATGTCAGGTACTCAATAAGTGTGAGCCCTTGTACTTTATCCTTTTCCCTTTGTTGGCAATATTCACAGCCTTTTAATTTTTCCCCATAAAGGACTTTTTGTAATGCAAAAAGTGAATGCAATAAAATACCATAGAAACTGAACAGAGCAGAAAATGGAAATGTAGAGACATGAAAACGAATTTATTTTAAGCAGAACACCACATGTCATAGATTAGGCTAATGATGACTTCAGCTCCTCACTGTATCTGTGGCTGCCAAGTAAACACATCAAAGAAGCCGAATCTCTGGTATGACAGGTTTCTTCCTTCTTTTCCTCCCACCACTTCATAGAATGCTCACTGACTTGCAACTTAGCTGAGATGAACAGTGATGAAATTCAAATCAAATACACCTCTGCCCAGAAGAGGTCAAACTCAGGTTCAAGACAAACATCTAAGCAACACCTCACTGAAAGGATTTTGAACAGCAAATTGATGATATAGCAGGATATAAGACTATAACTAAAAGCAGCTTCCATTAAAATTCCACAAAGCATTGCAAGGACAGGGTGGACCGTTGAGAGTCAAATATCCTGTGTTCCAGGAAGAGCATTCAGGACACACATTCTGGTTTATAAAAGCTCTCCATTTTTTTTAGTTGGCAAGGGCTTGAGCTTAGTCCAAATAACATTCTCCAGAAGTTCCTGGGACTCTTGGATTCCCTGTCTTGCAGCAACATTAAGGAGAAGCTCTAGGTCCCTGGGAGAGGCAGTTTAGTTGTGTAAAGAAAAAATAAACTGAAAGCACCTGCGTGTCCAAGTGTTTAGGCTGCCGGCCATGTTAACACCTGGTCAGACTCATTCTAAGGTACGGTGGGAAACACATGCCATTTCGTCTGGGTTTCATCATGGATATCTCTCTGATAAAAGCATAGCTACTCAAAAAAATAGTTTTAACATTAGAGTCCAGATGAATTCTTTTGCCCCATTTTGGGAAGTTGTTCTTGCCAAGACTATTAGGTAATGTCTGAGACACCTCTTTCTTGCCAGCAAATTCTGTCTTTTGGTTTGAGAGTGGTAACCGGAGAAGGGCTCCACTCAATCTGCCCACCGTAAGCTATAAAACTGCCAACCATCAGTTGTAAAACTGCCAACCATCAGTTCTAAAAGAAAACATATTAACTCTGCCATTTTGACCTGAACACCTCAAAATTGTTATTTCAAAATTTCATTACCAAGTAAGGTGTGCAACCAACATCCCATTCTCAAGACTCACCCATCTTTCATCCTCTTACTGAGACACACTCTTTCTGAAACTCGTCTACCCCTCAGCCTGCAATAGATTAAGGAAGGAAGTTGGAAGAGGAAGTCGTACACACCACTAGGTAATAGAATATACGTCAGTTGTATTATTTTAAAAAAAGCTGAAAGTTTAATGGTTTATTTTGAGGGTTCTATCAAAATGTTTCTGACTCAAAATAGCTGAATGAAAATATCACAGACTGTGAACTATTCAAAAACATTAAGAAAAACTTGTCCAGAGAAAGCAGTAGTATTTCTCTTGGTTACTGTGAGTAGCCAGAAAAGGATTGGACCAAAAGACAGAAGGGGAATTTGTGTCCAAAGAGAGCTATCTACCTGTATTCTTACATGTTCTATTCTGTTTATATGAAAATACCATAAGAATGTAAAGATGATACTTCAGGAAGCCTTAGAAATTCACAGGAGACTATAAGGACCATAAAATGACCTAGCCTTTCACCTCAGGTTCACAGAATGCCTGAATAATTTAATCAGTGGGATCTATGCACATATATGAATCTTGGATTCCCTTGCTTTGTGACTCTTATTATAACTCATAGCAATGCAAGTACATAAAAAGGCAAAAGTAGGAAGTGACTTATATATAATATGTTTTTGTCTGTCAATCCAGTACTATATGCAGATGGGTTTAGAAGGAATGACATATCAGCTGGAAGGAAAAAGACAGCTACTTTCATTACCCTACGTCCATGGTCCCAGTCACATTTTTTCAGTTTTCCTACTGCAAGGTTAAAGGGGATGGCTCTGCTGGAAGACTTGTCTGGAAAAGAAAGGACAAGAAAAAGGGACTGGTGATGGCAGGTGTGGGAGAGTATGCAATAAAAAACAAGAAAACAATCCTGTGAAAAAGCATCCCCTTAATAAAATAAGGGCAGTGCCAATAAAAATATGTAACCACTGTTAGAAACCATGGCATCTTTCTTTTCATATATCTGAGCAAACATTAATAAGACCCTTTCATTAAAAATGTTTCTCTTTACTTGAAGCAACTACAGTACTTTTAAAAAACTAATTACTCATTGACTCCAAACCCATTCATCAGCTTTTACAAATAGTAGTGTAGTCATACTCTTTTCTCCAAGATATAGAAAAAATCAAAATATAAAAAGGACTATCTGGGAATGTCAGAAATTTGGTAACATGTAAGTTGACCCTTAAGCACTATTTCCAGTTACTGATAAATGTAATATGCCAGAAGTTGCCAATAGAACTTTCTCCAAAGATGGGAATATTCTGTACCCACACTATCTAGTACAGTGGCCACTAGCTATTGAACACTTGAAATCTAGATAGTGCAACTAAGAAAGTGAATTTTTAATTTTAATTAATTTCTTTCTTTCTTATATAATCTTTATTGTATATTTGCTATTACTATTTAGTCCCCTTATACCTCCATTTAAATTTAAATGGTTACATGTGGCTAATGGCCATCATATTAGACAGCACAGATTATATAACTACTGCCTTATTGCTTTGCAGTTCACAGTAACTATGACTGATTAGAGGAAAAAAATGTTGTTAGGAGTATAAGGAAATAGATAAAAGTATGTATCTTTAGTGCATCAAACTTTTGGAAAGACCTGACCAGTGCGGCTCGGTGGGTTGTGTAC